>CM062807.1:891702086-891937086 GCA_031772625.1 Pinus tabuliformis | reverse complement strand
ACCACCCTACCAAGAAAAATCTGCTTCAGGAGAACTCACATTGAGTCCCTGTATTGTAGTTTCTCTACTGTAAGACACAATAAAACAAGGCCACCACTGAAGCGAGACCTGAGACGTAGCCCTGGAGAATAGGTTGAACTCCTTATTAAAAATTGTTTGTGTCTTTGTGTTTCTTACTGTATTTCTCTATTGTCTTTCCAGTTATTTTCTATGTATGGGCAATCTGACCGATCCGTTGCTTAAATAACACAGAACACAGACCATCACATGATTCTGTAATACCTTTTTGTTTAATAAATCTTTAACTAAGGTCACTCATAGGGTGATTATTAGATCAAGTGGTACCAGAGCTCTAGGCTGTAAGGTTAGAAAAGCTTGTGTTGGTTTAGCTGTGAATGCTCACTAGATCAAATCTCAAATTAGGAGAAGGAGAGTTGGTGGAAACTAATCCTGAAATTGGGAGAGTCTATTCTCGGAAGACAATGTTAGAGGAAGGTTCTATATGGCCAGACCCTCAATTCATAGAAATTTTCCTAGCTATAAAGTCTATGGTAGAAGAAATGTGTAGGGACTTTAGAAAGCATAAGGATGAAGATTCATCAGGCTCTAAGCAAGATAAAGAAGAAGATGAATCTCATTCATATGACCACTCCAAAGGAAAGGGGAAAGAGGAAAGCTTTCTCACACCTCCTAATAGCCCTGTGCATAATAAGAAAGCATCTTTGATTAAGTTAGATGTTAAATTTGATTTGCCTATATATGATGGAGAGATAAATGCTGAAAAGTTGGACAATTGGATAAGACAAATTGATGTGTATTACAGAGTACAAAATATAGACTCAGACAAGAGTAAGATTCAGCTGGAAAGCCTACGCCTAGGAGGCAGTGCCTTGGTTTGGTGGGAAGGTAGAACCCAAGCTGATATGAAGAAGCATGGTAAGACCATCTCTGTCTCGAGTGAATTTGTTGCTGCAATCAAAAAGCAGTTCTATCCATTGGCCTACATGCAACAAGCCATGATGAGTTGGCAAACTCTTCGACAGTTGAAAGGGAAAAGTGTACAAGGGTATACTCAGGAGTTCAGAAAGAGAGAAATGATGTTGGGTATCTCATTAGACTCACCAGAAACTCTTTTGAAGTATTTTGGTGGTCTACACAGCTACATGAGGCATACCATCATCATGTTTAATCCCACTAGTATAGATGAAGTATCTGTACAAGCTGCTCATCTAGAAGCTAGAGGAAAGAATGGAAATCTAGAAGTTGGGGGACCATCCCAACCCACTGTAAGCAAGAGCAAGGAGAAAAGAAAGCAGAAGTGGAAAGCAAGGAAGGCTAATACTACACAAAAAGGCAAAGCTTCATGCACTCACTATAAAAAGGAGAGGCATGATGATGAGCACTGTTGGATTCTGCATCCAGAGCTAAGACCTAGGAAGTCCGAGGGAAAGAAGAAGAAGACTGCTGCATCTATTCAAAAAGATTTAGGGTTAGACTTGGGAGATGAAACAATCATTGCAACCATAGTTATAAAAGGTAAGAATTCTGAAGCATCTACTAATAATTCTGCTCAATCTGTTATTGATGAAGAACATGAGAGAAAAAGACATGAGCTTTTCCATATTCGACTTGCTTCCAAAAATCAAAAGATTGATACTTTGTTTGATAGTGGCTCACAAGTAAATCTGATTTCTTAAGCAATTGTAAAGAAATTGGGATTAGCAACTACACCTCATAAGAAGCCATACCCATTAGGATGGTTGAATGATAAAGCACAACTACAAGTGACTAGACAGTGAAAACTCAAGTTTTCTTTTGGGTCAGAACTTGTAGATGAGGTTGAGTTAGATGTAATTCCTTTGGATATATGTGGAATTGTTTTAGGAAGTCCTTACTTGTATGATAGAAAAGCTATTTTCTATAGAGATGAGAAAAAGTATCTACTTGTTAAAGAAGGAATCGAATACTTTGTAAGAGCTCATAAGCTCAAGAATAATTATACTCTCATAAACTCAGGATAGATGAAAAGAATGATAAATTCCTACAAACAGTTCTTACTAATGGTTGTAAAGGAAAGGAAAGCTGATAAAACCAATGTATTTTAGGGCTATAATTCTAATCAGCAAGCTGATATAGAAAATATTGTTTCTGAGTATGATGTCTTGTTTCAAGAACCTCAAGGCCTGCCACCCAAAAAGGGAATAATACATGATATTATTTTGCAGCAAGATATTCCTTTTCCTAACATTGGGATGTACAGGTTATCTGCTTTAGAGAATGTTGAAATCAAGAAGCAAGTGAGGAGTTGCTCGAGAAAGGGTTCATCAGGCCTAGCACATCACCATGTGGGTAACCCATCCTCTTGGTGAGAAAGAAAGATGGCTCGTGGAGAATGTGCATTGATTACCGAGCACTGAATAAGATAACAATAAAAAATCATTATCCCCTTCCTCGCATAGATGATCTTTTAGATCAATTGAAGGAAGCTATTTATTTCACCAAGTTGGATTTGCACAGTGGATACCATCAGGTTAGAGTTGCAGAGCAAGATTCATGGAAGATTGCTTTCAAAACAAAGTAGGGATTGTATGAATGGCTGGTTATGCCTTTTGGCCTAACTAATGCTCCTTCTACTTTCATGAGATTAATGAATGATGTACTCAGACCTTTTCCTCATGATTTTGTTATTGTGTATCTAGATGACATTCTTCTTTTTAGTAAAACGTGGGAAGAACATTTAAAGCATGTTAAGCAGATATTAGAAACCTAAGTCATTGTAAACTAGCCTAAAACCAAGTCTTCTACAGAAGTGAGAAGCTTCTTAGGAGCAACACAGTATTGGAGGAAGTTCATTTCGAATTTTTCCTCAATTGCAGCTCCCTTACATGCTTTGACAGGATTGAACAAGGTGTTTCAGTGAGGAGGCAAATAGCAGAAAGCCTTTGACACCTTGAAAGAAAAAATTAATACAACACCTGTACTAGCACTGCCAGATCTACAAAGACCATTTGAGATCCAAACTGATGCCAGTGACTATGCCATGGGAGCAGTGTTGACACAGAATGGTAAACCCATATGTTATCATTCTGAGACTTTTAATCCTGCAATAGTCAACTATCCTACATATGATGAGGAATTGTATGCATTAGTTCAGAGTGTGAAAAAGTGGAAAAATTACTTAATGGGAAAAGAAACAGTAATACATACTGATCATCAACCACTTCAATATCTACACTCCCAAACTAAGTTGCAACAAGCAAGACATTACAGATGGATGTGTTTTCTACAACAATTTCATTTAGTCATCAGATATAAAAGGGGCATACATAACAAGGTTGCATATATGTTATCTAGACCCATTATAAATGCATCTACCATACTTAAGCATCATTTTGTGCTACATGAAAGCTACATAGAACAGTATGCTTAGGACATGGACTTTCAAGATGTATATGCAACTTTGAGTCAAGGAAAAAGAGTAGAAGAATTGGACTATCATGTGAAGGACCAACTCTTATATCATTGTGGGAAACTCTGCATTCCACAAACTAAGAGAGTAAATATAATTAGGGAAGCACATAATTCTCTAATATCAGGCCACTTTGGGGTAAGTAAAACAATTTCACAGCTGCAAAGGTTCTGCTATTGGCCGAAAATGAAGGAGATAGTTTCTAGATATGTAAAGGGGTGTGCTATGTGTGCTAAAAGCAAGCCCAATAACAGAAAACTAGGCTTATACACTCCCTTGCCAGTTCCTTCTCACCCTTGGGAAAGCATTTCCATGGATTTTGTTGGAGGACTACTTAAATCTAGGAAAGGTCATGATTATCTGTATGTTGTTGTGGATAGGTTTAGCAAAATGTGTATTTTGATACCCTGTCGTAAACATATTACAGCTGAACAAACTGCAAAATTATTCTTTGAACATGTATGGGTTCATTTCGGATTACCCACTTCTATTGTATCTTATCGAGACACCCGATTTGTGGGGAAGTTTTGATCAAGTTTGTGGGAACTATTGGACACCAAATTAAAGAAAAGCACAGCTTTTCATCCACAAACAAATAGCCAGACAGAAGTAGTTAACAGGACGGTGATCCAGTTACTAAGAGGATATTGCAGCAAACATCCTAAGCTTTGGGATGAGCACTTGTGTTATGTGCAACATGCTTACAATAGAGCCAAACACTCTTCTACACAGAGATCTCCTTTTGAGACCTGTTTTGGTTTCATACCAAGGTCTCCTTTGGATTTTTTCTTTGGTAAAGATACCGTGGTTGATAGACACGTTGATGTGGACAAGGAAACTAGGTTCATTGAACAGATCCAGGAGATCCACCAGGCAGTACAGGAACAACTGGAAAAGAGCCAGGCCAAGTACAAGGCTAGGCATGACAAGCATCAGATGGAGCATATTTTTCAAGTTGGAGACCAAGTCTGGCTGTATATCAGCAAGGACAGGATGCAAGGTGAAGGTAAAAAGATAAAACCTATCAGGTATGGACCCTTCAGGATACTTGAGAAGGTTGGTGAAAATGCTTTCCACCTTGAGCTGCCAGCTTACATGCACATCTACTCAGTTGTGAATGTGGATTGCTTGAGGTTGTTTGAACCTTCAATGATCGAGGAACTTGAAGAGCAGAGTCAGTTACCTTCTGTTGATGACCTGCTGCCTGAATATCTTAATGAGTTACAGAAAGACATAGTGCTGCATAGGAAGGTAAGGAAAACACGCAGTGGATAGGTGGAATACCTCAGGATTAGGCTTAAAGGTTCAAAGCCGAGCAGTGCAAAGTGGATTGAGATTGGATAAGTGAGACAGTAGTTTCCTCACTTAGTCGGTGCTTGAAGAAAACCAACTTTTGGTGGTACAAAAGCTTTTTCAGTAGGGAGGCTATGATCCGAATCGGATCCACAAAAAACTGTCAAGAACCTTGACTGTATCGAGTTGAAAAAATCCTTGAAAATTCCAAAACAGCGATCGAAAACACCCTGAACCAGTAGCCATGGTAGCCAGCGTGGAACGACGAGGACCTCAATCAAAGTGCGCTCACCGAGGCCCATGGAGACTGCGTAGTAGGTCGATGTAGCCCCTGGGAGCTCCGAAATGGGAAAAGGAGCTGATTTTCGATGTGCGATTAGCGCCTAGCGCATCGCTGGGCAAACAGGGCCAAAATGGGAAAGCCTGAGCACCTGGTCGAGTGGGGGGGACAAAAGGACCGCGGGCGAAGAAACGAAAAGTGCCAACGTACGAAGGCAGGACCCGTGCCCTAGAAAGCAGTGGTTTTGATCGAGGTGCCCTTTAATGGTAAGAGGTTTTGGAGGAAGCGAAGCAATCACACTTAGCGATCGATGCATGGCAGCAGAGGTGAGAGAAAAACCGCCGCGATCGCGCACTATCGGTCGAGCAAGTCAACCGTGCTCGACGTGCATATGACGTTGGATCTAGAAGAGCCCAGATCAGACGGCTGAGGTTGCGCCTCATAGAAAGAAGTAGAATAAACAGGGAATTAAGCCACGATTTAAGGGCATTTGGAATCTGTTTGACCACCACGGTGGAGAAAGAATGCATACCTGTCATAACAGAAGAAACAAACCGACGAAGCATGTTGGCACTAGTTAGATGGAGACATGTGGCCACTTCGTGAGTGTTCATTCTGACGTCAAACAGGGAACTCCAATCATGCAGGTGGTAGGCGAAATTACATAGGTGGGAGAGGAACCGAACAGGCATAGAGACCGCATGGATAAAGCCATGAACAGAGATAGTCGAATGGAGATTTAGAAGGAGGAATAGAGAGGAGTCCAAGCGACCAAGAGAGACAGTGAACAGTGAACCCTGAGAGGAGGACTGAACATAGAGAATAGTAAAGCCAAGCAGAGGAGACAGAGGGCTGAGCTGACCACAGGCAGCGTCGAGCACCAGAGAGATTGAAGATTCAAGCCTTTCTCTAGAGGAATCTATCCATATTGAGCATCACATTTGGCTTTTTCCACTGTAGACCAAGGGTCACAGAGATGGTGTGGAGTACTAAAGAAGGTATGTTTTTGTAATTATTTCAGCATCTTTTCATTAGAACTTACAAACCTTTTGCATCATGAACTAGGAAAATGATAAGAAATTGTAATGAAACCTGTGAGATTAATGTGCAAAGAGGAAACACTGACAACTGTCATTTCCTTATGTAGAAAGAAGGGAAAACAAAAGACTGTCGTGTTGAATGAAAGAACAAGGCTGGGTTAACCATTGTCCCTTTGATAGGGAACCGTATGAAAACAAGGAAAAACACATCAAAGAAAATCAGCCCTGGAAAGGAAGTGGAGATGTTGGCTCGGTGCAAGAAGGAAAAGAGATAACTGAGAACTAACGGTTCGGCGAATCCCTCGGGATCCTTTGATCCTGAGGGATTGCTACTTTAACTATTTTTTCACCTAGACATCTCCACCTTCATCATTATAAAAGGGGCAACACTGTTAGCTCGAGGGGGTGGAATCCTTATGTTTTATGTAATTTCTCTGAAGATTGAAACTTTGATCATCAAGTCTCGTTGAGAACGGATCTACTGTAATTCTATTTTATGCATTAATACAAACTCGGTTTTTATTTCATCCTTGAGTCTGGAATAACTTCAATCGGTGTACCCCTGGAGGGTAAGGGCCCAGGCCTGGAGGACACTTGCTCCTGTACTATTACGTTTGGTTTATGCGTGGTTTGCTTATCAGCATTATTTGGTAATCTGATGTGTTTTTTTAGTTTACATCACATTCTCTGTTATGTTTACTTTACTGAGACAGAACTATCGTATTGACTCTGCAACTTATCACTATTCTTCTAAGTGTTGATATAATATTGTTAGTCTTTACAGAATATTGTTTCTGTTCAATTACAGAGCCTCTGTGATGTGCACTTATTCATTGATATTATGAAATTCATCTTAGCGATTATGTTCTTTGCGATTGTTGGATCTATAGACATTGTTGTTCCATTTTGAAATGCAGTTGTAATCTTTTATAACTAAGAGTGATAACCAGTTTACCGAAATCAGGTTACTATTAAGGTGTGTCGTGTGCATATATGGTCTTGAAGTACTGTTCTATAATTTGTCGTTGATCAGTGTTGTTCCATTTTGGTGTGTTGTTCAATTCGTCCTGAAGAGTGAAGGATTGCCACTTGATTCCTGTAAGTCACAATTCGTGCATTTGATCTTGTATACTAAGGTGTTACTGCTTGATAGACTTAGTTGTTGTTACAGTTTCCTGGTTGCTGTTCCATTTCAGATTTGTTGTTCTATTTCGTATTTCATTGTTCCATTTCTTATATGACGTTCTATTTCCCGTTCTTTGTTATTTTGGTGTGATGAATGATCCAGGGTTGTAGTGAGCACTCACATTTACTGCCTGGCTCCTAGATCCACGATCTATTCTCTGATTTACCTTAGTTCCATCAGTTTACAAAGGGATGAGTTACTGCTACTGAACCCTTGACTGATAACTTGCTTAGTTTTCTGAATGTAGTTTAATCTTTTGAAGTAGTTTACTGTAAACAAGCATCCGTTTACTCTTGTATTTCTGAACACTGTACTACTAGCATTACTCTGACAAATGATAGCGTCAGACTGAGACACTCTTTGAAATAACAAAACGTTCCTGGATTGACAACTAATGTGAGGTAATTAGAGGTGAAAGAGACCCTTTTTAGAGCTCCACATTTTGGCGTTGTTGCTGGGGAAAGAGTGTAGCCATTTGTTTTTTTCAAAGTAGTGTAAGAACCTGTTAGGGATGAATTGGGTTTTTAAAACGGAAGGTAAGAACCTACATGTGGAGCATGTAACAGCACCGCTCCCGTGCCCAATTTCCTACAGATTTGCTATTGTTTTGTCTGGGTAGAATCTAGCAGTTGATTTGTGTGCATGACTAAGTAGAAAAAGCCAGGAACGAATTCCAAACCTCTACCCAAGCCAGAAAAAGCTAAGGGGCCGGTGACCCTTGACCGATCAACCTTCATAGATGAAATCTTCAAGAAAGCAGAATCTCAGCCTTCAGTAGGACCCATAAAAGTTATTTCTAGATAGCCTTCTAGTTCCCTTCAGGCCACAGGATCACCATTTGTAGCCTTTGTTGAGGTGCATAGTCAAACTGAAGAGCGGGACTTTCAAGAAATTGAAAATTCTACTCCAGAACTATTACAAGAAGGGAATTTCAGAAATCTTTGTGAAGGAGGAGGAGAAACAGGGGAAACTGAGGAACCAAGGTCTCCTCTTGGGACAACTCAGCCATTAAACAACCTAGACAAGGGAAGTGCTGCAAAAATATTGGTTTAAGAAACTCAATCTCCTCAGACATTAGGCACTCTCATTATCCTAGATAGAGGAAGTGTTATTAAAACCATTCCTATTAAATCCATTCCTTCTCAACCTAGGAATACCCTCCTAGATATCCCAGAAGGTTATTAGAATATATTCGACCAACTGGCTCAAAACCATCCAAACACCCAAACCTCTACATTACAATACCCCATAGTGGATACTGCAGCAAATGCGCCCATGAAAGCAATACCTCTTCAACATATCCCTACATTCCACGATCTTACATTAGAAGATCTGGATGCATTTCTAGTTGAATTCGATGTGTTGTGTAGGGGATATGATTACACCACCAACCCCCAGAAACTAAAATTATTTCCCTCTACATTAAAAGGGGCTGCCTTAAGATGGTTTATGGGATTAGGTGGCAGGGTTATAAATAACTGGGATCAAATGAAAGAATCTTTTCTAAAGAAATATCAGGACTATTGCAGGTCTATAGAACTGAAGGATGAAATATTCCAGATGGTAGCTAGACCAAATGAAACATTAGAGGAGTATGTAGAATGTTTTTAGTATAATCTTCAAAGATCTCCTTATGCATCACTACCTTTACCTGATAATGTGTTAAAAACAACATTAATTAGGGGCATGAAGGAACAATGGATTGAAACATTAAATATTATGGGAAAAGGAGATATTTATCAGGAAAATTTTGCTGACATTATTGACTTATGTATCAGGAGTTCGAGAGGCAGCACAAGATTGAAACTAGCAGAACATGATCGGTATGTAAGAAATAATAAGATTTCGACAGAAGGAGTAACGCGTGAAGAAATTGGAAATCTATTGGAAAATTTTAAAACTGATATACTAGGGACGCTAACTACACAACTTGATGTTATGCAAGCCAAGCAGAAGCAAATGGAGGCAGAACAAAATTTGGCAATATTTTGTCCCCGATGTAGGAAGAAACATAGCCATAAGGAGTGTCCACTAGATGCAATCCGAACATGTGCCATCTGCACAAAAGATCACCTTATAGAAAGTTGTCCCTCACTTCCTGGATTAAAAGCAGTATATAAGGAAGCAGAAGAAGAGCCAGAATCAGTATATTTGCTCAACCAGCGCCGTCAGTGGCAGCCGCGACAATCTGGTACGTTTTTGGACCCGACCTCTACTTTTCAGTCTCCGCAGTATAATGCTCAACAATATAATATGTGGCAAATTCAATCCCAACCCCCAACCTTAGTCATTTCCTTCATCAACCACGTGGCTGAATCAGGCAAGCCCATCTGGTTCGTCGAATTTTCCCTATACTCCACCATATTTACAAAGTAACGCATACCCACCACAATGGACTCCACCTACTTCACAAAGTTCAACCTGGCAGACAAACTGGCAAAGACCGATGCATCAGCCAGTAGGAACCATGCCACTCCCTCAACCTACACTGCCAGCCTTAGAACAAAATCCCCAGTCTAATCTGAGACCGCAACTCCCAGGCCAACCCAACCCCAATCCAAATAACAGACGGGTCCAATCCATCCAAATAATAGAAACATCAAAAATAGGAGCTGATCTGAGGGAGTGTAATGATCTTCAATTAAGATATGGGCGTATTATTGAAACTAAGGGAGAAAATATAGCCCATGTTGAAAATCAGTTACCCAGAGAACATATGTCACAAGAAGAGGATGTGAACAAAAAACAAACTTATAACCAAACAACCACATCCTCTCCCCCGTTCCTAGAACGATTAATCATACCTCGACCTACACAATATCCTGATTTTGACATTCTGGGAGAATTACAAAATTTGTACATAAAAATTCCATTCCTCCAAGCCATTCAAGACATTCTGATATATGCAAAGACTATCAAAGAATTGTGTGTAAAGAAACCAAGGAGGAATGCAGCAAACAATCCAAGAGTCCAAGTAGTTGGCACTCTATCTGACTTATTATCAGGAAAAGAAACACCCATTAAATACGAAGACCCAGGAAATCCAATAGTCACCGTACAAATTTATGGTCAAACCTTCCCTAATGCCTTAGTTGATCTAGGAGCTGCAATCAACATCTTAACAACTACTACTTGCCAAAAGCTAGGCATTACATCTGTAGAACCCACCTCTACCTTGTTAGAGCTGGCTGACCGATCTGTGGTTAGGCTAGAGGGCATGCTACATGATGTCATGGTATCTGTTGACTCCTGGGAATATCTGACTGATTTTCTGGTAATAAATCCCAAAAGCAGACATGATGGAAACCCATTGATTTTAGGAAGACCTTGGCTTGCAACTGCCGATGCCTATATTCGCTGTCGACAAGGCAATATGATCATAACGTGGGGAGAAAATATCAAGAACTTAGCCTTATATCCTCCAGCACAGCCAAGTGTCACAATGATCAAAACTAATAAGCACCCTGTATCATACCTTACTAAAAAAATTAGATCTCCATTAACTATACAAGAGGCACTTGATTTTAAATATCAGACAACGGATGATGCCATTAATAAATTTATTAGTCAAACTGAATCCAGATCCCACACAGTGTCACATGTTAGAGGCAACATTCGATAACAAATTAGAAGAAGATCCTCTTAAAGATACACATGATCAAACTACCTGTTACCTCTGTTGCAAATAGTAAAATTGTGAAAATCGAACCGGGAAAAACCTTAAAAATTAATGCCAAACTCACCTCTGAACAAGAAACGAAGCTCATCCACCTGTTGAGGAAATATAAAGAAGCATTTGCATGGGACTATCCTGATATGAAAGGAATTGACCCTCAATTATGTACCCACCACATTTACATAGAAAAAGATGCGAGACCTGTTTGCCAGCCTCAGAGGAAACTTAGTCCTCATCTAAAAGATGTGGTAAAAGCTGAACTTCAAAAAATTTTAGATGTCAACTTCATTTATCCTATCTCCGATAGTAAATGGGTCTCTCCACTTGTGGTGGTACCAAAAAAGAATGGGAAATGGAGAATTTGTGTGTACTACAGAGAACTAAATAAAGCAACACAAAAAGACCACTTCCCTCTCCCATTCATCGACCAAGTATTAGACACTTTGGCAGGAAAGAAATTCTTTTCTTTCCTGGATGGCTTCAGTGGATACAATCAGATCCAGATTGCCCCTGAAGACCAAGACAAAACCACTTTTACTTGTCCTTGGGGAACATTTTCCTACAGAGTTCTACCTTTTGGCTTATGCAATGCTCCTGCCACATTCCAAAGGGCTATCCTCAGCATTTTTGCAGACTTAATAAATGAAGGACTTGAAGTATACATGGATGACTTTACACCGTATGGAGACAATTTCGATCTAGCATTGGATACACTGGAAAAATTCCTACAACGCTACATTGCTACCAAGCTTTGTTTAAGCCATGAAAAATGCTATATGATGATGACTGAAGGACTTATTCTCGAACACTATATTTCAGCAGCTGGCATTCAGGTAGACCCAGCCAAAATCCAAATAATTTTGCTTCTTCCCACTCCTACAACTGAAACGGAGGTACGCAGTTTTCTTGGATTTTCTGGTTATTATAGGAGGTTTATAGAACATTTTTCACATATTGCTGCACCACTGTATGCACTAACTGGTAACATTGATTTTTTTTGGACAGAAAAATGTGAACGTGCTTTCCAGGGTATAAAGAAGCTTGTGTCCACAGCCCCAGTCCTTCGAGGACCAAATTGGGATTTGCCATTTTAGATATCATCTAATGCCTTAGATACAACCATTGGAGCAGTCCTTGGGCAGGAAGAGGATAAAAAACCATATGCAATTTATTATATTAGCAAAAATTTATCCCCTGCTGAATTAAATTACACTGTTATTGAGAAATAATTTTTAGCTGTAATACATGCTGTCAATAAATTTAGACATTACATTACTGGATACCCTTTTATCTTGTATACAGATCATTCTGCCATCAAATATTTAGCAAACAAGCCTATCACAAATGGTAGAATAACTAGATGGCTAATTTTATTGTAGGAATTTGATATTACAATCAAGGATCGACCTGGAAAAGAAAACCCTGTAGCCGATTTTCTCTCAAGAATGCCAAAGCCAATCGATGTAGCAGAAGTTGAAGATCAATTTCCGAACGAGCATCTGTTTGTTGTTGCTATTCAAACACGCTGGTATGCTGATGTTGCCAATTACCTAGCAGTAGGTAAACTACCGAAACATCTAACCCCTAATGAGCGGAAACAGATTGTTCAGAAGAGTGCTCGATTCTCGTGGGTTGGAGGCTACCTATTCCACACAGGGGAAAACATGCAAATCAGAAGATGTGTTCGAGAGGATGAAATCTTCGACATTTTAAAAGCGTTCCATGACAGACCATGTGGCGGACATTTCGTCGATTGCAGAACTGGACATAAGGTCCTGCAAACAGGGTATTATTGGCCTACAATTTTCAAAGACGCAAAGAAATTTGTCCAAGCTTGTGACAATTTCCAGAGAGCAGGACGCCCTGGTCAGTTCGATGAGATGCCCTTGAATCCACAGTTAGTCATTGAACCATTCGAACGATGGGCCCTTGATTTCGTGAGACCAATTAACCCACCCTAAAACCAGAAAACATATATTTTTGTGGCAACAGAATATGTCACCAAATGGGTTGAGGCAGAGGCGTTGCCGAGAGCTATAGAAGATTCTGTCATACAGTTCTTGTTCCATATATTTGTGCGTTATGGCCTTCCAAGAGATATAATTACAGATGGTGGACCACAGTTTGCTTGGAATAAAATAGCTGCAACATTAAAAAAATATCATGTCCAGCACAAAATCACTACTCCATACCACCCACAGGCAAATGGTCAGGTAGAAAGCAACAATAAAATAATAGAAGCAATCCTATCAAAAAAAATTGTGTCACATAGACGTGATTAGGCTGCCAGACTACCAGAGGCACTATGGGCTTACAAAACAACATGGAGAAGTACCACTGGTTACTCACCTTATCAATTAGTGTTTGGAAAGCAACCCATTTTTCCCATAGAATTCGAAATCCAAACACTACGAAAGGCACAGGAAGTTGGTTTAGATTTAACGAAGGCACAGATTAATCGATTGTAGCAGATCAATGAGCTCGATGAAATCAGGCTCGCTGCACTCCTAAATACTGCACTTATCCAACAGCAGCAAGCTAAATGGCATGATGCTCTCATTAAAAATAAATTCTTCCACGAAGGAGACTAGGCACTTTTGTACGATTCTAGGTTTCAGGACTTTCCCGGGAAACTCCAAACTCGTTGGTTGGGACCATATGAAATCCAGAAGGTACATGATTGTTATAGACGTTTTTGGGCACTACAACCCCAACCATAAATGTCCATAAACCAAGGGCTCCTAAGTCCCTAAAGGTGTTGTTCCAACCCCTAAAAGAACAAGGTCAACTAATTACAACATCTCCCAGAAGTTCTCCATGAAAAACTACTCAGAACTGGTCAAAACTGGACCATTTCACCTGCTCCATAGACAAAGTGCATTGCATCCCACCTGAATACACACAGTAGGTGTGATGCATGTCAAAAAGCCCTTCTATGGGGTGCGATGGGCAAGAATGGACAAATTGTAGCATAGAAAATTTTAGGGGCGAATGTTCGCCCTTTGGCGAAATTAAGGGGTTTTAAATTTTTAGTGGGCGAATATTTTGTATCATAGTACATTTTTACAAATCACCTCAAATAGCCCACCTTATTTTAAGGGAGAGGGTAAAAAAGGTAAATTTAGCCCTTGAAATTAGGAGTTACAACCTTCCATTCACCCCTTTTCAAGAATAGGTTTTATTTAAGTGAATCCATTCACCCATTTACAAGAATAGGTTTTATTTAAGTGAATCCTATGGGACAAAGACCCAAATACCATATTTATAAAAGAGGTATGGTAAATTAATAAAAATATAAATAAATGAGAGGTATGGTAAATAAATAAAACATATTTTATATTTACTCCATAAGTCACCTTATATACATGCAAGGGTGTAAACAAATAAAAATATAAGTAAAGTGGAGGTATGGTAAATAAATAAAACGTCTTTTTATACTTACTCAAAAGATATGCTAAATAAATAAAAATATAAATAAACTAGACATATCGTAAATAAATAAAATCTCTTTTTATATTTAGTCCATAACCCTCGTTCTATTCATGAAGGCTCAAGAAAGAGGTTTTATTTAAGTGAATCCTGTGGGCCAAATACCATATTTGTAAAAGAGGTATGGTAAATTAATAAAAATATAAATAAACCAGAGGTATGGTAAATAAATTAATTTTTTTTTTTATATTTACTCCATAAGTCACCTTATATTTATGAACACTCAAAAAATGCGTTATATTTAGGTGAAACCTATGGGCAAAATACTATGGGACAAATAATACCATGCAAAAAAACATTATCAACCCTAATATTAGTATTATAAAAATAAAAATGGCACATGGTATTGACCAATGGTATTCACCAAAATGGCACATGGTATTGACCCATGGTATTCACCTAGAATGTAGCCTATTTAAATGGGGGAATTAAACCAGGATAGATCCATCTTTACTCTGAATCTACTAACCCCCGAGAGGTATCAAATATCGTGATATGCAAACTAGCATAGAGTGAAAAAAAATTTGATCAGATCAAGAGTAAAAATGGATGTTGTAATTTAATGTATGTTAAACATTTTAGCTTGGTTAAAATAAAAAATAAAATAAAAATCAACTATTAATTTTATTAATTTTTATAAATTACTAATAGTAATTTTTAAGCTCCAAGTTTATGATAACCCATGGTATTGACCCATGGTAATACCATGGTATTCATGTGAGCATAGACTATTTAAAGGGGAAATTCTATCATCTTAGAGATCTTAATTTTGGGTCTACCAAGTGCTCAGAGGGATAAATATATTTCATCCCCCTAAGAGTGGTAGATGTGGAGTTAAGATGGATATAGGTTTGTTTTTATGATAATGAAGATATTAAATAGACTTAGGAAATTATATTGTAAAAACATCTTAAGGTGAATGGTTAAAGCATAGACATTGGACAAGTATATTTGTGTACTTTTGTTTTAAACTGAAACAAATCCAGGGCTAAAAGGAATGGATTGATTGCACTAGTCATCCTTCTATAACTTTTAAACATATGCTGGAACAGATTGTAATTTGGGTAATTTTTCTAATTGCAAATAGGAACATACTTGTGTATTGGCAGGGTGGTTACGAGGTCCTTAGAAGTGATGAATTTGAATTTTTCTTGGTTTTATATATAGTATTACGTTTTTTCTCATGCTTTCTGTGAATGGCACGAGTGAATTTTATCCTACACCACTAGGTTATCGATATGTAATTTTGGTAATTTTGATTTCAAAAGATATTTTAAAGAAATGCAATGATTTCATTTGTGTATTCAATAAATACAAGATTTTATAATTGAGTAAAATATTTGCCATGCCTCGTGAGGGATTCGCCAAAAAATTATATATACATATCATATTATTGATAAAATCGCCTTCCATTTTTCCTATATACCATGGAGATTCGCCCATTTATTATACATGTAAATTTAAGGGGGGTTCTTAAAATTTTCCCTGAATGGCAGGGTCAATCCGCAAGGTGGAGAAGCATGGAATCTTCCAGAAACCTCTCCTATGACACTTGCCTCTCTGAATTCGACCAGGGATGAGTAAGAGATCATCAATCTCCAAGTGGAATCAAGAACTATCAGAGAGAAGACACTAATCAAATCTCAAAAGCTGACTCACCTCCCTTGCAGACATCTATATATGGATCCCTCATCCCAGAGATCCAGAGGCTGGAATTTTGTATCTTGTAAGGAAGTGCTGTTGGTTTCTTGGTGCAATATCATAGTGTTGGGTGATCTAAGCTTTTCATGAGGTGAAGAAGGGCTTTCTTGATGAGAGGATGATGCTGGGTCAGAACAATCGGTTGTAATCCTCTTTGCTCTTTCCTGATTATCAATAAAGCTATTCAAGTTTTCCTCCACATTCTTGTATGATTAATGATTTATACATTTGTGTGGTCAATGTACATCTGATCCTATATTGTTTATGATAATAGATCTATGTTCTTGGATAGTGTTATGCTGCTTTGATTCTACAGGTACTCTTTGAAGTTGGGTAGAGAAGGAAGCGAGTGGCAAAGACCTACCAGAAGAGAGAGGAATCAAGCAAGGAACCAAGCGCAAGACAAAGGTTGGTCTCCTTATTCTTCTCTTATCTATTTCTCATAAAGGAAAATGAAAGTAGTTTTTAGTGTGTTTGTTTCTAAGGTAGCTACCAACCTTAGTGGGACTAGCAGCTCTGCATAGACACTATTTTTACCGATAAAAAAATGGCGAATCCGCTGGGGAGCGAGTAGATTGTTTGTTCATCTACATTTGTTTACTTTATAAACTTACAGACGGAGCCTGAAGTCAATCCAGCTAGCCTTCGAACTGCATTTTCTATGCAAGGGCAAAGTAGATCAACGCTGCTTGAGTCAATCTCCAAGTTTTGTTTATGAATTAAATGATTGATTTACAAACTTTCTAATTGCCCTCGTGGTGGCTCTAGTAACCTCCTTAGATCTACCCCTGTGATTGATTTACTCATTACCACTTGCTCGGCCTAAATCCCTGAACTGAAATGAAAACTGTGACCCGGAATCCAATCAAAGTCTCGTCCCTGGTCCAGTGCACTATCTGTTCTATGAACTTCAAATGCATCACACTTCCCGAGTGTAGTAGGTGCATTGCATTTCAATTTCACTGTGTTACAGGTGCGCTGAACAGACAAGGCCTTGTTCCTAAATTTTGGTTTCTGTGTTCACTCTTTTCAGCTCTATTCAAGAGTTTTGCTACCTGTAGTCAGTACACCTCTATTTGAAACCCCTTTCCTTGCTGTTATTCTGCCTCCATTGTGCAAAGAACTATAAATGTTTTTATGTATTTTTGAGTCATTTTCAGTTCTCATTTACAAAGAAGTAGCATAATTGTACTATCGTTTCTTGATTTGAAAGTGTCACAAGTGTCATTTTCAATCATAGAAGAGAATCTGATTGTTCTTGATAGTCGATTACCCTGTTACTCTTGTATTTGATTTGAGTTAGTAGTTTTCCAAGTGTCGAAAGCAAGTTTTCAATTCCAAATAACAAAGTGTCGTCATTGTCCTCATTTTTTTTTGAAAAGAAACTTGTTAGTAATTGTCACTTTGGAAAATAATTCAGATTTGCGATTAGCTTTCTTTATATCATTCACACATTAAGAAGGCTGAAAACAAATACATACATGTGCATTTGAATTTAGACTGTTTGTTGGTTTGATTTAGGACAGTGCATATAGTGTGTGCTCTGTGCTCTTTGTTGAAAGAACGTCATCTCTCTTTCCTTAGTAGCTAGGATTTTCATTGCAGAAAGAAGATTAAACAACTGTTTATCATCTTAGGTGGCATTTTAGGAATTGTACATCTACATCACACGGTGAACCTGAAAGAAAAATTTCTTAAGCAAGATCAACCATAAAATAAATTTAATGAATCTAAAAACGCTTTGGAACCTAACGCACAACATCTAGAAGTCTAGGCTAGAGATGTATTTCGACATCGTAAAGCATGGTAACTATTGTTTTCACTGTTGGTTGGGTGATTCCTCCACTTTGAGACGATAAGTGCCAATACGGATTTGTGCTCCCACGTACCGTCGAGTATATTTTGGGAGACCACAATAGGCTTTATCCTTTATCCATAGGAAGCTGTGTCTGCCGCCCTATCGATCGCAATGCAGTGAACACAGCATTCGGGAAGATTGACTGTCGTACCGCAAAAAGTATTCTGCAGTTTTGCGATTGGTTTGGTAATCCCTTTGTCTAGATTTCCGGAGCAGACCCTTTCATTCCTTTTAAGACTCCTTAATGGAAAAGGTCCATCTGAGCACTTGTCACTTCAGGCTCATTAAAAATCGAAGGCGACTAGAGTCATCTTTTGTTTTTTCTCGACTCTTAAAAATTGAAAAAACAAGTTGTGTCAAAGTGTCTAAAATTTATTTTAAATGGAATAATCATCACCTTTCCTACGTTGATCTTAAGTTGAGAAAAATGGAGTCCACCAACCAAGGAATTCCCCTTGGAGGAAATCCTAGTCCCTTCTCCTCTTGGGGAGATGTTGGTGCACCCCATATGGCCACATTGTCTCTTCCAGGATTGAAAATCGGCTTGCCCGTATGGCTCTTCTCAACTTCTATTGTTCACAATACCATGATTCCTGAACAATCAAGTCAACAACTAAACGATATTAGAATTACCCCCCAACCCTCTACTTCGTCCAATTCTTCCTCTCCTCCTTCCTCTTCGCTTCATGAAGCTGGTAAAGCCCAAAATCAAGTAACTGAGAAGAAGAAGAAGAAGGAGCCAAAGGCAAAAAGGGGTAACCAAGCATTGTCTAGCGAAAATCCACACACTGCACTGACCAGGCCTAAATCGCCATGTGTCATTTGCAAAGGAGACCACTATCATCGAGATTGTCCTTGTATCCCTCATATCTTAAGGGACTGGTCTCCTCATTTGCACAATCTGGTGTCATCAACCTCTGACGATCATGTTGAGCATACACCGTCAGCTAGTGAAAGTGAAGCCCTTGGACAAAAAGGAAAATATAAATTTCCTTGTAAATTGTGCGAAGGTGATCACGCCATCCACCGTTGTCCCTTCCTAGACGAAGCTAAAATAGTTTTGGATGACCATCCGGTTTCACCGTTACGGCTTCCTCCTGGATACAAGAAACTCTTACTAAGTCCGTCACTAGTTGAAAATCTGGCTCACACAAACTTGTGGTCGGCTGAAGCGTCTATCATTGAAGATAAACCATATGAATCCATACCAGACGAAAGTCAAAAGGTCGAGGCGGCAGTTGACCCGGTCGTGCCTTCAGAAGATCAATCTTCATATGATACAGTCA
Organism: Pinus tabuliformis; assembly: GCA_031772625.1. NCBI lineage: Eukaryota > Viridiplantae > Streptophyta > Pinopsida > Pinales > Pinaceae > Pinus > Pinus tabuliformis. The sequence goes on along the minus strand of CM062807.1, from coordinate 891,917,808 downwards.
CCGAAGAGAACAAGAACGACACCGTTCAAATTCTCTTCGTAAACACAGACTCCGATGAACATGGGGGCAGTCTACCCGTTCCTTTACCGCAGGAAGGAATTTCGTCAGAGTCGTACCCGGCTGTCTATTCGGTCCCACCTCCAAGCAACCTGGTTGTTTCCTTTGACTGGAATCTACTAGGCAGACCCCGTTTACCGGCTAGTGTACCATTCTGAATCATTGCTCAAGTATATAGAATGGTTATGGCTGGTACCATCATAGATGAAGGGGCTTCTGTGAGTATCCTTTCCTCAACTATTTGGAAAGCGCTTGGTTCGCCATCGCTTTTGCCTGAAATGAGAAATCTAACAGGATTTGACAAAGGAACCAGTCGACCGTTAGGGATCCTTCCCGATGTGCCGATAACATTGAGAAGGAAAACTGTTCACATGAACGTAATGGTAGTCCAAGGACCCTTGGATTATAATCTACTCCTTGGATGAGACTATATTGATTGCATGTGAGCCATTGTCTCCTCACTCTTTAGAGTAATGTGTTTTCCGCACGAAGGAAGAGTGGTCAAGCTCGTAGACCAGCTTTCATTCCCTAGTTCACACATAGCAAATAGTCATATACCAGCCCTGAATGGTCTTTTCACGCAAGGAATGTCTCATCAATCCCCAGTCCGTCCTCCTGATGAGCGCGAGTGATTCAGAGGGCATGACTAAAACCCAGGGGGCATGCACCCTAGCCTGTTTCAACAAGAAAACTTTAGGTATAGGGTAGGTTTCCGCGAAGGATATCTGACTAGTCTGGCGCACTCGTCCGTTTAGGAAAATGGGATTAGGCTGGAATGAGATTCCCTCGTCAAAGTTATGTGAGTGGAGGTATCTGCGCCACTCACCTTTGTCTATTTCGATAGACATTGCCAAAGAAGTGTTTTGTTTGTGGTACGAATAGAACAATCTTTGGTAACCTGAAAAAGGTAGGCCTTTCCCGATAAAATAAATGTTTTGTATGCAAATTGAGGGGTAACCTGAAAAGGTAGGCATTTCCCGATAAAACAAATGTTTTGTCTACAAATTGAGGGGTAACCTCGAAACTCTATTTCACTATACCTGGGGGCATGCAAACCTTTTGGCGTGCAAGTGAAGAGCGACCATTTATATTTTAAATTTATAGGTCCTATAACCCTTTAAACTCGTAGGATTGGTCATTTCCTAACTTGCATAAAGAAAGGATGTGGGGCAAAGCTTTGAAATAATGTCGTTTTTAGATGAGACCTCCTTATTATACAACTGGGTTGAGCAGTTTTAACACGGAATTCAAGCTCGTTAAAAAATAAACATAAGCAATGAGCAAGTGTTTCCCCCAGCTTTTAAGCTCATTAAAAAATGAACCAATTTCCGATAAATAACCATCGTGAATGTAGTACTTCATCCTTTGAAGCCTTGGTCGTGTTCTCATCATCACCTCCACTCTGTATTGGCCGATCATTCACCTACATTTGATTGTTTACCCCTTTTGAGGAATAGCTGCAAAGAGTGATCTTGGTAGCCATCCTTGTGACACTGCCGTGATTGGAAAATTCCAAACCTTACCTGGAATCAACTGCTACCCGAATCTATCACTCAGTCCTCAAGAAACGAGTCTCCTTTAAGCTCTTTTCAACTGACTCGTAAAATATGAAAATATTTATGAGCTATTGGCCTCTCCAGCTCGTTAAAGTCACCGGAAGTGCTATCCCTCCTTTAGATTTTAATCTTTTTGGACCTGAGGGATTATTACACAAAAAGATCGAGTGCTTGTTTTGTTCAGCTCGTTAAAATTACCGAAAATTCATCCCTTTTTTATTATTTTATACTTTTTCAGACTTAAGGGATTAGATGACGAAAAAGGATTTTTGGAGTTTCCTTTATGTCCCTTTTCAGACTCTCTAAAATTGAAAAGGACCGAGTTATCTTTGTCGTTAAACTTGTTAAAACCTAATAGTGACAAAGTTGTCCATAACAGACAAGAACAAGTTTCACTATCCCTAGGCTCGTTAAAACATAGCGATGGGTTTGCCCGAAGGGAAAATTATAGAACAAGCATATGTTATCCTCCTAAAGCTTGACAAAAATAAAGAGGTATTGGTCAGCAATGACTGGGGAAAATTTGGGAAGAAAACTTGAAGAAACTTTGTTGGTAGCAAGTCGCTCTTGAACATGACACTTTCACTTTGCATCCGAGTCGAGTTGGGTTGTTCCATTCATTGGTCACATCACCATGGTTCCATCACACCATCCACATTTGGGGTTAATGCTACCAATCCATCATGTCGGTGTCGCCGATATGTTCAAAGGAAGTCGCTCAAAAAATTTGCCTGTGTCTCACCCACTATAATACATTTTCGCTCCATTCTTTCATGACTGCCACCCTGAACCGTATATCACCAGATTTTTTTCACCTCCATTAAAATCATTTTCTCCATTACGTTTCATTGATGTGGGATACACTAAGGCCCTCCTATGACAAGCTTCTTGTCGACATCAGCTCATTATCCAAGAAGTCGATCTAGGAACAACCCTTTCAGTACTTTGAAGCTTGCATGCCTCAATGCCAAGTTTCTCACTTCCGACGACAGGTTTACATCAATGGCCTTCGACCGAAAGATTTTGCGTGGTTTTCGATGCCAAGTCCCTTATTCACACCATGTGAATTGTACTACAGTACATTGAGGGTCATCATCATTATTGGTGATTCCTCTCATGCCTGTTAACAGCTTACATCATTGGCTGGTAATCAGGCGATGTCTTTCCATGTTCAACTCCAGAACATCTCTCACATGGATCGACTTGTACTTTGAGTGAAGATCGAATGAGATTGAAGACCCTGGATCTAGTTTCATCCATCCGGGCTGCGATATATATTCAGGAAAATAAATACATCAAATATACATCATTGTTGCATAGATAATCATCCAATCTAAGGGATGATGGCTCTACCAGAATCATCAGTCTACACTCAGACGATTGTCTGTCCTATGTACATGAAAATGAATTTATAAAGATGAGCATGGGAATGCCTGCCTCGGCTAGATCATTAAAATAATATGAAGATAATGTATTGTATTGTATCTTATTACAGGTCACCTTCCAGCTCGAAAAAACTTCAGATCCTCATGATAAAGCATTTCACCTGACATCAAAAGATTAACAACCTCATGCTTTAGGGGGCAAATTTTATAAACATTTTTGGGCACTACAACCCCAAGCATAAATGTCCATAAACCAAGGGCTCCTAAGTCCCTAAAGGTGTTGTTCCAACCCCTAAAAGAACAAGGTCAACTGATTACAACATCTCCCAGAAGTTCTCCATGAAAAACTACTCAGAACTGGTCAAAACTGGACCATTTCACCTGCTCCATAGACAAAGTGCATTGCATCCCACTTGAATACACACAGTAGGTGCGATGCATGTCAAAAATCCCTTCTATGGGGTGCGATGGGCGAGAATGGACAAATGGCAAGGTTAATCCGCAAGGTGGAGGAGCATGGAATCTTCCAGAAACCTCTCCTGTGACACTTGCCTCTCTGAATTCGACCAGGGATGAGTAAGAGATCATCAATCTCTAAGTGGAATCAAGAACTATCAAAGAGAAGACACTAATCAAATCTCAAAAGCTGACTCACCTCCCTTGCAGACATCTATATATGGATCCCTCATCCCAGAGTTCCAGAGGCTGGAATTTTGTATCTTGTAAGGAAGTGTTGTTGGTTTCTTGGTGCAATATCATAGTGTTGGGTGATCTAAACTTTTCATGAGGTGAAGAAGGGATTTCTTGCTGAGAGGATGATGTTGGGTTAGAACAATCGGTTGTAATCCTCTTTGCTCTTTCTTGATTATCAATAAAGCTATTCAAGTTTTCCTCCACATTCTTGTATGTTTAATGATTTATACATTTGTGTGGTCAATGTACATCTGATCCTATATTGTTTATGATAATAGATCTATGTTTTTTGATAGTGTTATGCTACTTTGATTCTACAGGTACTCTTTGAAGCTGGGTAGACAAGGAAGCGAGTGGAAAATACCTACCAGAAGAGAGAGGAATCAAGGAACCAAGCGCAAGACAAAGGTTGGTCTCCTTATTCTCCTCTTATCTATTTCTCATAAAGGAAAACGAAATTATTTTTTAGTGTGTTTGTTTCTAAGGTAGCTACCAGCCTTAGTGGGACTAGCAACTCTGCATAGACACAAGTTTTCCCGATAACAATGACAATGGTACTCTTACTCTAATCACTATTGATGGTTCTGGATATTCCTTCAAGGCAAATGGCCACCGAGTTCGCCTTTATCGAAGACCACTCACTCAGGAGTCCTTCTGCCAGCAGCTACGCCAAGACTCTGATATGGAAATTTTGGGGGAGGGAGAGAAGTCTTCCTCACCTGTGATTCATTAAGTAATTTATCTCTTCTCACAGTTTGTACATAATTTCTTTTGTTTTTGTACATATTTTTGAATCAAATGCTTTGTCGTTACTTTTCGAAGCAGCAGCAATGTTATTATTTTTGTTGTTCCTTTTCTCAAAGGGACGACATTTTTCATTCTACTGTTCCTTTTTCAAAAGAATAGCACCTGTTGGATCAACCATCATTCTACTTTAATTTTGTTCTTTTTCTTTATTTTTGCTTTCTGTTGTCCCTTTTCCAAAGGAACATCACTTTTGCTTTCTACTATTCATTTTCCAAAGGAACAACACTTTTGCTTTTTTCTGTTCCTTTTCTAAAGGAATGGCACTTGCGTGTTTTGCTATTCCTTTTCCAAAGGAACAACATTTTTTATTTTTGATGTTCCTTTTCCGAAGGAACGGAATTTGTGTGTCATGCTGTTCCTTTTCCAAAGGAACAACATTTTCGATTTTTGTTGTTCCTTTTCCGAAGGAACGACATTTGTGTGTCTTGCTGTTCCTTTTCCAAAGGAACATCATTTTCGATTTTTGTTGTTCCTTTTCTAAAGGAATGGCACTTGCGTGTCTTGTTGTTCCTTTTCCAAAGGAACAGTATTTTTGATTTTTGCTTTTCCTTTTCCGAAGGAACTGCATTTGTGTGTCTTGTTGTTCCTTTTCCAAAGGAACAACATTTTTTATTTTTGTTGTTCCTTTTTCGAAGGAACGACATTTGTGTGTCTTGTTGTTCCTTTTCGAAAGGAACAACATTTTCGATTTTTGTTGTTCCTTTTCCAAAATAACGGCACTTGCGTGTCTTGTTGTTCCTTTTCCAAAGGAACAACGTTTTCGATCTTTGTTGTTCCTTTTCCAAAGGAACGACATTTTTGTGTTTTGTTGTTCCTTTTTCCAAAGGAACAGCGTTTCTGATCTTTGATGTTCCTTTTTCTAAAAGGAACACCACTTATATTCTTTTGCTCTTCCTCTTTGAAGCAGCAACATCCTCGTATTCCTTTTACTTATGCTTGTTCCCCTTGCTGTTTTAAATTAAGGATGCTTACTATTCCTGTTCTTTCAAGTCTTTTGGAATACAGATATGCACTTATGCAATGGATACAAAATCACAACATACTGAAATCAGGTGAATTTTAAAATCGTTATTTTTATAAAAAATTGCTCTGGATTGGTAAAAGGACAGAGGGAAGGACACACTTACCTATTCTCTTTTGTTGTCATTGCTTCACTAACTCTGCTCTGATTGCTTATCTTTATCATGTTGGTTCCTTCTAAATCCTCTTTGATTATTATTCAGGAATAAGATCAAAGGGTTTATATCTTCCTATTGAGATGTTAATACTTCTTCCACCATTCCCACTCTTAAGGAGTGTTGAACCACCCTTTGTGTATAAATGGGATAGTACTTTATGAAAAAGAAAAAAAGAAGAGAAAAAAGAGCAAACTGACTTGTTTATATAAATTTGTCAAATGCGGGATAGGGGGTCTCACCAAGAGCCAACCTACCATGATCATGAGCAAGAAAGTGAAGTGGCATTCCCACTATGGCAACCACACCAGGGATATGGTCCAAAAGGTATATCAAATAAAGAACCCTTGGAACAGGAGGTCTCGTCACGAGCCGACCTGCCCACCTTTCGCTACTTCCTCATGAATGGCATTATGGCTAACTGGTCACCAAGCCAGCATAATGGCCTACATTTTGACATCACACAACACTTCCTAAGTATACACAAAGGATCATGGTTCCATGGGTGAAATAAACAACTCTGCCAAGGTTATGGACACCTGTCGGCAACAGAGCATTGTTAATGGTATTGAAGTCACATTATTTACACCAATAGGTAGTTATTAGCACCATTCTGTTTCTTATACCTTAGTAATCAATCATATAAGATGAATGCATATTATTTTCCGAACCATACAACGCATGAAATCTATTATCACCAATCATGATAGAGTAGTTGACAATGACCGCATGAGACTCGGTATGTATGGTAGATGTCCTATCCTCCCAGCCTCGCATCATATCTCAGCAACCTCTTACGTATTAAGTGATCCAACTTGACACCTTGACTTCGGTAATCTGCTACCTTTGTAAACATGGCATATTGCCATACGCTGTTCCTTTATGACTTTTCTTCAGAACAAACCGGCACGTCACTCCTTTATTTGATGGTCGGGACGGCCTATCACATTGTGGGGGGGAGGTTAACCTCATCATTCCTTGGATGACGTGTCAGACCGCTATTTGGGAAACTGTGTACTTGGGAATAGCACGGCTCAACAGTATACTATTTTTTATTTTTTTCATGACTTGCTGTTCCTAAGCCATTTCCATTGTATATTCCACAGCATTAGATTTTGAGCGATTATCGCGTCTGTCAGCCTCTCTGTGTTTCTAACAGCATGAATAGATGTCGTTCCATTGTCAAGATTCTGAGATTTCAGATCAAAACTATAAACATTGGAGGGATATCAATTCGGAGAGAACCGCTGGTGTTAACAGTCTCTGATGTCGCACGGGAAATCCTGGCAAGAGCCGGGTGGCTAACTTATTTCAATCGCTTACAGGAATCTAACGAGACTGTAGCAATTGAATTCTTGCAGAACTTGCAAGAGGATCACTCCATAGTGAGGGGGAGACACATAGTAGTCACCGATGACATAATCGCAGAGGTCTCAGGACTACCAGCCACTGGGCCTGTATAGACGCTAAAGAAGGAGAGATTGCAGAAGATAATAGAAACCTTCCAGGACGAAGGCCAGAGCCTGAAAATTAGAGGAAAGGGGGTTCTGCCAGCAGCATTAGGAGAACCGTGGGCGGAATTGGCAAGGACCATTCAAAGCTACATCACCTGTGAAGGAATAAAAGACATGGTAAGACCACGACACCTTAAAATTTTAGCTATGTTAAAACAAAAATGCTCTGTAAATTTACCTGCACTCTTGAATTCATTACTGCATGATGTTGCACGGAGCATGAAAAAGGCACAGCATGTAGAATCAGTTGTTAGTCATCATGGGTTGATACGGTTAATAGTCAGCCATAGCCTTACCCAGCAGCAGAGCAGCTGGGAAGAGCTAATTGCCATAATTGATGGAAGATTGACCACACCATCCCCGAAACGTAAACATGCCACCAGTACACCTGAGCGTCCAGAAAAACGAAGGAAATCGGCCCGACTAGCACGGCTACGAGGGAGGCTGGAGAAGCCCCAAGGAAATACCAGCCAACCGGTAGAGATAGAAGATACAGGGGATGAGAAACCCCCATGATTAGAAGAAGAAAACAATGAGAAAGTAATGCAGGAAAACGAGGGAGGAGAAAATGACAAAGAAATCGAGTAATCTGAGCAGGAGGAGAAAACGGACAGCAGGAAGGCAGCCCAGTGCAGGATCCATTGAGAGAAGATGAATTGGCCAAAGTTTTGGCCAATATGGGCGAATATGGCCAATCTTCCAGCCCATCAGACCTCCATGCTGAAGAAGAACCAAAAGAACACTCTGCTCAGGATGGAAATGCACCTGAAGAATCAGATGTAGAGGAAGTAGAAGAGGAGAGTCAGCCCGTTCATGATGAAAACATGACAGGAGATGCAGAACAGGAACAATCCATTCCTAGGCAGATGACACTAGAAGAAACTCCAGAGGCAGGGGGGCAGAAAAGGAGGTCACCCAAGAAATAACAAAACCAGCTAGGGTTCTTGCCCCGGAGTAGCCAGAACAAAGCAACAAAGAAGCACCCCAGAAACAAAATCAGGGAATTGATCATAGTCTGGGCCGCAGTGAACAGTCTGTTGTTCCTTCTAAGGAAATTGAGGAAATTAAGAAATTACGGAAAGAACAGCAGCGACTACTGAATGTAATAGTCCAGCTTCGACAGCAAATCAGGATTTTGAAAGCAAGGAAAAGGGTAAAAAGGACTTCGGGGAGGAAACATGGAATTGATCCAGAAAAACCCCTCAAGACAAAGGAACAACATTCGCCTAATATCCACGTTAAGATAGAAATGGATGATAGATTGACATGCAATAAGGAAATTCAGACAGTGGCACCACCCTTGAGAGTGATAAGGGTCATGAACGCAAAACAGCGTATTAGGAAAATTCAAGTAAAACTCCCGGTCTCCACCATCGCATGGGAAAGAGATCTGAGAACGAAAACCCTACGGGAGGGTTTGATGCATGCTTAGCAAGAAACAAAAAAGCTCAGAGAGCAAATGGTCCCTTGGGAAAGGTATGAAGAGCTACAACAACAGCTTAGGAACGTCAATCTATCTGAAAGCCAGGCCTTTGAAGGGTGGTGAAGGGAAGAAGAAAAAGTCGCGAAGGTAACTCGTAGGTTAGATATAGTTATCAAGCAGATGGATACCTTATGTTCTTTGTACAATGACGTCCTAGCATGTAGAGCCCCTGCTAAGAATTATGCCTTGCTTTTAATGGAATGATATTTTCAATTGAAAATAAAGGCTGTTAAAGCAGGTTCTCCCATACAAATTAATACCCTCGATGATTTTATAAACTGCTATAAGCACTAAGGGGTAAAAGTTCAAAGACTACTATGTGAGTTTTACTTACATAACCTTGTATTAGACCAGGAGACCGAGCTGAACCCTGGACCTTTTGTTGGGGATATCCAATTGTAGGCATTTATTTCATTTGGGGTTAATCAAATTAAATGGCTTAAAGCCTATAACGCTTTCCAAAGGCAAGAAAACGGATTAGATTTGTGGGTAAGAGCTGAGCCTAAGAATCTAGTATAGTTGTGGAGAGAACATAGGAACCTCATGAAGACTCCAGGTGTAATTGAAGCATTAGGACCCATTCAAACAGCAATCAATCAACAAGGAATAGAATACTTTTTCACTATTAAAGACCTTGTCATTGATGCGGCTAAATTTCGATATCAGATCTCTACTCCGAATATCCAACTCAGGGAGCCATTTAAGTATGAAAATTTTAAGTTAGCCGCCGACCGCTTGCACCTCTATGGCGAAGTCATTTTGAGGGTAGGGCCATCCTGGTTAGGATATAGGTTCCGGAGTCTAATTATTTGGCACCCTGCACCTGGGTACCAAGCCCTGTATGAGATGCCTGAGGGTTAGACAGGCCATTTCTTTGAACACCTAGTTATGCATCATGGTTGTAGACCTCCACATGAGATTCCATCTCCAGCCTACTCCCTCACTGCTTTACATGTCAACTACAATGTTTTCATGAGGGCATGAAAAAGGGTAAGCAGGGGGGTGTGTGGAGTACTAAAGAAGGTATGTTTTTGGTAATTATTTCATCATCTTTTCATTAGAACTTACAAACCCTTTGCATCGTGAACTAGGAAAATGATAAGAAATTGTAATGAAACCTATGAGATTAATGTGCAAAGAGGAAACACTGACAATTGTCATTTTCTTATGCAGAAAGAAGGGAAAACAAAAGACTTCCGTGTTGAAGGAAAGAACAAGGCCAGGTTAACCATTGTCCCTTTGACGGGGAACCGTATGCAAACAAGGCAAAACAAATCAAAGAAAATCAGCCCTGGAAAGGAAGTGGAGATTTTAGCTTGGTGCAAGAAGGAAAAGAGATAACCAAGAACTAACGGTTCGGCGAATCCCTCAGGATCCTTTGATCCTGAGGGATCGCTACTTTAACTATTTTTGCACCTAGACATCTCCGCCTTCATCATTATAAAAGGGGCAGCATTGTTAGCTCGAGGGGGTGGAATCCTTATGTTTTATGTAATTTCTCTGAAGATTGAAACTTTGATCATCGAGTCTCGTTGAGAACTGATCTACTATAATTCTATTTTATGCATTAATACAAACTCGATTTCTATTTCATCCCTGAGTCTGGAATAACTTCAAGTGGTGTACCCCTGGAGGCTAAGGGCCCAACCCTGGAGGACACTTGCTCCTGTACTATTACGTTTGGTTTATGCATTGTTTGCTTATCAGTGTTATTTGGTAATCTGATGTGTTTTGTTAGTTTACATCACATGCTCTGTTATGTTTACTTTACTGAGACAGAACTATTGCATTGACTCTGCAACATATCACTGTTCTTCTAAGTGTTGATATAATACTGTCAGTCTTTACAGAATATTGTTTCTGTTCAATTACAGAGCCTCTGTGATGTGCACTTATTCATTGATATTACGGAATTCATCTTAGCGATTATGTTCTTTGCGATTGTTGGATCTATAGACATTGTTGTTCCATTCTGAGATGCAGTCGTAATCTTTTATAACTAAGAGTGATAACTGGTTTACCGAGATCAGGTTACTATTAAGGTGTGCCGTGTGCATATATGGTCTTGAAGTATTGTTCTATAATTCGTCGTTGAACAGTGTTGTTCCATTTTGGTGTGTTGTTCAATTCATCCTTAAGAGCGAAGGATTGCCATTTGATTCCTGTAGGTCACGATTTGTGCATTTGATCTTGTAGACTAAGGTGTTACTGCTTGCTAGACTTAGTTTCTATTACAGTTTCCTGTTTGTTGTTCCATTTCAGATTTGTCATTCTATTTCTTATTTTGCTGTTCCATTTCTTATCTGCCGTTCTATTTCCTATTCTTTGTTATTTTGGTGTGAAGAACAATCCAGGGCTGTAGTGAGCACTGACATTTACTGCCTGGCTCCCAGATCCATGATCTGTTCTCTGATTTACCTTAGTTCCATCAGTTTACAAAAGGATGAGTTACTGCTACTGAACCCTTGACTGATAAATTGCTTAGTTTTTCGAATGTGTAGTTTAATCTTTTGAAGTAGTTTACTGTAAACAAGCATCCGTTTACTCTTGTATTTCTGAACATTGTACTACTAGCATTACTCTGACAAATGATAGCCTCAGACTAAGACACTCTTCGAAATAACAAAACGTTCCTGGATTGACAACTAATGTGAGGTAATTAGAGGTGAAAGAGACCCTTTTTATAACTCCACAGCTGGTAGGAAGAAAAAGAATCTATGAACTCTGAGTGGCTTGGGGAATCCAAGAACCACCCTACCAAGCAAGATCTGCTTCAGGAGAACTCACATTGAGTCCCTGTATTGTAATTTCTCTGCTGTAAGACACAATAAAACAAGGCCACCACTGAAGCTGGACCGGAGACGTAGCCCTGGAGAATAGGGTGAACTCCTTATTAAAAATTGTTTGTGTCTTTGTGTTTCTTACTATATTTCTCTGCTATCTTTCCACTTATTTTCTGTGTATGGGCAATCTGATTGATCCGCTGCTTAAATAACACAGAACACACACCATCACATGAGTCTGTAATACCTTTTTGTTTAATAAATCTTTAACTGAGGTCACTCATAGGGTGATTGTCAGATTATCCAAGCATAAATGTCACTTCAACAGAAGCTGTAGGAGGTGCTGCATCAAAATTTCACAAGAAAAAAGGATCTAGCTTCTACTAGAGTGCACATTGATAAGAAAAAGATGGATTCAATTTAGGAGGGCATGGTAGACTTTGAATTGTATGATATGTACTTTTCAACTATAACAGATGAATATTCTAACACCAAGCTTTGTAATGTGTCTTAACAGTGGTATTAGGTTTTTCACAATAGTCATAGGTTTTCTCTAGTGCTTTTACAAAGCTTTTTCTGACCAGTGCTTAACAAGCTAAATTGGCTCTAGGTATATGGAGTTGTTTCATAGATTCAATTTATTCTAGCATGATGATATGCAGGTGTTTGTTGTAGCATGGTTACTTTTGGACTATAGAGGCCATCTACAACCTCTTTGTTGATGCATTTCTAGTTCAAAGATGGATTGCAGTCAGTGTTATTTTGGTTATATGCACCTTTACTTGTTATATATATGAGAAACTTTTCATATTTGTTTATAACGGTTTAGATTCATATTGATGTACATGAATATTTACTTTTTTTTTTTAAATGAATATTTATGTAGTTTTTGGTTCAATATTATTTTGGTTTGGTTTTTCTCCAATTATCAGTTTTGGGGTCAACTGGTTTGATGACTGGTCCAATTATGATAACATTGGTTCATTTTCCATTGATCATTTTCAGTTTTAACTTTTGATTCTTGATTTTGATACTAATGATCTTAGACCAAGTATTTGACTCATCACCTTTCACTATTTCTAAGTTTGAGTAATTTCAATTTACTAGTCTAGTATTTAGACTTTAGTATCTACTATTGAATCATTTATGATGTGTGAATCAATATATTTCATTATTGAATTTAAATTTGAATCATGCTTATAACACACACACATATATCCTGACATCCCCTTATCCCCTTCAATCATGGAAACTAGGTGGAACATTAGTTGTAATTGCTTGATATTTGTTCACTGAATGAATGCTACCTCTTGGATATGACTCTATAGTATTGATTTTAGTGTCATGGTTGAGTGTATTGGTTAATGGGATATGTTTTTGATGACGCCACTTTGAGTTTAGAGACCAAACCTTTATGACAAGCTTCATAGGTGGAATCTTGAGTTTTATAAGAATGCTAAATAATTAGTCTTCATAGAACATCTAAAAATGAAATCTAAAATTTTCAGCAATGCACTCATGTTCTTGTAAGTTTGGTCTAGGGGTCAACCCTGACTCTTGAGGATTGCAGGAGTGTTACATTACTCCTTAAGCTCACCCAAGAATTCTATCAATCTTCCTCAGACTTCATTATTGAGTTAAGCATAGATCTAGGCAAAAGAGCTATGGCAATGTATTGTGGATTTCCTAGAATAGTGAAATCTTTGATCTCTACCTTATGGAATCCTCATACCCTATCTAACGAGAATCTTGAAGGTTTTGTTCTACTTTGGACTCTTGTAGTGCAGAATTTAGATATGAACATTTACATGCTTATGGGCCATCTCCTCAATGTTTATACTTGCTTGGATGAGGAATTATTATTATGAATTATCTTCAGTAAAATAGACCTTGGAAATTTGAAATTGACATCCATAGGCCATATTTGGGTTAGCTTGAAAATATGAAATTAGTGTGCCTAATTAAGATTGGTAGTATATATATGTGTGTATTTATGTATGTATTCAAATTGGGATGAAAATCCAAGTCCAATCCTTTTCGAAGCAACTTGTATGTTCGCCTCTCATGTATATATAGGTTTTTTCTCTGAAAAAATACACACACATGTAGCCTAGAAAACTGTAGTTTATGGGCCATGAGTTGGAGTGCAGGTTGGTCATGGAAGATTTGATGTGTCCTCATCCAAGGCTTTCAAGCATAATTATGTATGTATCCTTAAGCTAAGGGAGAGCATCCCATTACAACAAGGGAGAGCATCCCATTATAATGATAATGTAATGGGTGTTAGCACCAAGAACTTCATGGATGAAATGACAAATTTGTACATAGGCTTGAGGGCTTGTAAGTATTTCTTTGGTCTTGTTATGGTCTTGCTATAGGTTGGCTATGCATGTACTTACACAACTAAATAGGCCATCATATCATGGAACTTCTCACTCATAAAGGAATAAGAGTCACACCAGACCTCTTTCTACTCATCAGAGTATCTAATAGAGACTATTTTGTGACGGTTTTGGAGGCTTTTCATGGGCTTTTCATTTGGTCAAAATTGGGCATCACCCAGACTTGGAAATGAATTTGCTTTATGGGAGTCTACGTCCAATGCTCTTATGCCCCTGCATATGAAGCAAATAAACAAGCTTAGTATGCAATTGAGATTAAGCTCTCTTTAGCCCTGCTCATGATCCTTTGTGGCTCTTGGGGAAGCAAATAAACAAGTTTAGAATGCAACTGAGAGTAAGCTCTCTATAGTCCTGCTTATGATTCTTTGTAGCTCTAGGTGATTGTATCTGTAGTATATTTTAGTCGTTGATAGGTTAATTTAGGTATTGAAAATCTAATGTCATTAAATACTTTTCCTTGACTACCACATTATCCAATGACTGGAACTTGCTATGCTTAATCTTAGAATTGCCTGAGTTGATTTATGATATGGTGGATTAGTGAAGGAATTTTACTATAGGTTTTAAAGTTTCATGGCCAATAAGGATTTTTACTCTCAAATTGGTATCAAAACTAATTTTGTGTGCCTTAGATGATTAAATGCCACAAATCAAAGTGATATGCGCTTGAGTGTAGCTTAAGTAATTGCACTGTGGGAGAACTAATATGCATTTATAATGTCTATCAAAAGAAGAAAGGTGCAACTAATATGCATTTACAATGTATATCAAAAGAAGGAAGGTGCATTGTAGAATGCATGTGGTGTCATAAGAGAGGCATCATGTCACTATATCAGGGATATAAAAGTAAAAGGGTATAAAAAATGTGAATAAAAAAATGAATACATACAATATTTAGTGAAAATAGGGGTTTTATAAATTGGGAGGGTGTATTGGATTTATATTGGTAGGGGGCTAAATAATGTGATTTTTAGAGGTATTTTCCAATATGTAGTCAAATTAAGGGTATTTTGTGATATGTCGTGAACGCATGTATGTCAGAGGTTCAGTGAGTGAAGCCCTCGTGACGAGAAGTAAGTGGTTGGATACTTGGGACAATTCCAAGTTCAAATTCTTGAGCTTCAAGTGATTGTTAAATTTCAAGATGAACTTCTTTTGATGACCCTTCAGTATCAGATGATGAATGGGAACAGTGAGGTGAATGCAATGGTTCAACCAAGATGACTTTCTTTTAAAAGAAAAAGGAGAAGAGATGATTTCGTTGAGGGTTTTAAAATTTAAATTTACAAGGAATTACTCAATTTGAGGTCAATAAGCAACTGCATGGGTTCGACATATTATCGTTGGCAGTTAATTTTATAACTTCAAACAACAAATAAATCAAAAAGGTTTATACTAGGCAAGAGGGTTTACCAAGTATCAGTGAACCACTATATACACCTTAGCTAAAACCAAGGACTTGACACACGGTGGCCAATCACCATGAATGTTGTGTTTGGTGTATCACATTTACAAGGCAACATACTCGGTTACATATGGCTAAAAGATAGAAACCTAGTGGGGTCTCCCAATATATACTCGATGGTACAGGGAACAAAAGTTCGTGTCAGTGTTGTCTAATGCATAACCCTTCGGTGAGAGCGTTCCATATGCTTTCCATACTAAAGTGCCTCCTATATACCTAAAAGTACTCGAGAACCTTCAATATACTTCCTAACTCGAACAGGATTTCACCTCCGGGATACAATGCAGGCAGTTAACGATGTAGAAAATTTTTGATAAGTTAACCCAATAATGCAATATAAATCAAAGCAGAATACTATAACCTACTTCTACTATCAATTTGCATAAGCTTAAAGATCGAGTTGAAAAAGATAACCAGAAGAAGAAGAATCAATGGCACAATACACATGAAAATACTTTGGGGAAAGTCTCATATAAAAGCCCCACACTATTGTATTATAATACATGGCAGAAATACATAGGAATTATACAAAACCTTACCTCTCACAGATGCTCATAGGCAATCTTGGCTTTTCTCTAGCCTTCCTCTCTGCCCTCCAAGCTCGTATTTCCTTGTGTTTTTCCTTGCAGATGATTAGCCTTTTACCAAGTGGAAAACCAAGCCTTAAAAACTACGCAATCGTCAAGCATGAATCCTTGACTGTATGCATGAGTTTTCTCCATGAGAAAAAACATGCAACTGATAGTACATTGTCCTTGAACATTAATCTCAAATGGGTCTTTCTCATAATAGACATGCATGAGTTTCTATTGATGGAATCTTTATTTAACTGGAATAGCACTAGTTGAGTGCATTAATGCATCAACTGACTGTTAACTCACTATTAGTTCCTCAAACAGTTTGGAACTAATTTAACTGGACTTAACTCAGTAAACTGAGTTAACTAATTACAACTCAAATATAACTCAATCTTATCTCCTTAATTTAAGGGATAGCTCTTGCATGACTTCAGAAAGACTTCTAACTTGAATTTCTCCAACTAATTGATTTAAAATAAATTAATTAATTATTTCCAAGTAGATGTTAAGACTAAATTCGATTTTAATTCACAATTTAATTCAAGGACAAATTAAATTGGAATATTCTTGTTTCCATATTTCAACACTCCCTTTCAACAAGAAAGGGATTATTTGCCACCCTGATCCTGTCTATATGGAACTTGAATTTACACTTTGACAATGCCTTTGTCAAAATGTCAACATCTTTCTCCTCTGTCGAAATATATTGTAGCAACAATATCCTCCTCGCTACACAGTCTCTGAGATGATGATACTGGATGTCGATGTGCTTGGACCTATCATGAAATATTGGATTCTTAGAGAGTTTGATACAACTCTGATTATCACAATAAATCACAGTTGGATCCATCCTCTGATCCAAAAAACCAATTGGGATTTTCCGCATCCAGATGGACTCACATGCTGCCTGACTTGCAACCATGTATTTTTCCTTTGCTGAGCTAAGTGAAAATGACCTCTGTTTCCTGTTGTACCAAGAAACAGCCATTGACCCAAGGTTGAAAATCCCTCCTGATGTGCTCTTCCAATCTAATGGAATCCCTGCCCAATCTGCATCATTGAATCCCTATAGCTTCACTCCCTCTGTCCATCTGTAGCATAATCAATACTGAGATGTGCCTCTGAGGTATCTCAATACATGCTTTGCCACCTTCCACGACAATTTTGTAGGTTGAACCATCGATTGACTCAGCTGGTTCACTGCATAGCACAAATATGGTCATGTGTTCATTAAGTACATCAGTGAACCCACAAGCTGCGTGTACACAGTAGCCTCTACCATTTCTCTTGATGTAGCAACCTCCTTCCTCTAGCTACCTGCTCGAGGAGTCTGCATGGGCTTGCACTTCTCCATGTGGAATCTCCTGAGTATCTCATTGGAATACTTTCCCTAAGATACAAACAAATCCCCACCCTTCTGCCACATCTCCATGCCAAGGAAGTAATGCATGAGACCCATGTCTTTCATCTTGAATTCTCTTGCAAGGTCCTCCTTGCAAGAAATGATCAGCTGATCATCACCAGTCAATATGAGATCATCAATATAAAGTACAATGATCAACAACTTACCTTTCACCATGATGTGGTACAGGTTCGCATCCGCTTCACTCTTTGTGAGGCCCAACCCGGTGAAGTAGTTGTCTATCCTGGTGTACCAAGCATGAGGTGCTTACTTCAACCCGTACAACACTCTCTTGAGTCGTCAGACATGTGACTCATGATCGAAGGTCTCAAAACCTTCTAGCTACTCTATGTACACCTCTTCCTCAATCTGGCCATTGAGGAATGCAGTCTTCACATCCATCTGATGGATCTTCTAACCCATCTGTGCTGATAGTGCTAACACAGATCTAATAGATGAGTACCTTGCGACAGGAGAAAAAGTCTCATCATAGTCAATCCCCTCGACATGTGAAACGCCATGGGCAACAAATCTTTCCTTATGCTTCTCCACACTACCATCAACAACTTGCTTTACCTTGTAAATCCAATGGGAAACTCACAACTGACTTGTTCTCCATCTCAAAAACCATGTCCCAAACACTATTACGAACTATGGAGTCATACTCCTCCACCATAGCATCAACCCAAATCAGCTGCTGCACTTCTTCCTCAAAGGAAGATGGCTCAGTCTTAACACATTCCCCAGCAAGGGCCATGTATCCAGTGTACCTCTCAGGTGACCTCCTCTATCTGTGCTAAGAATATGGTGCTCCCACATTCTCTCTCGCATCCTCAAATAATCTATCAGCTTCTCTTGTGCACTTCCTTCCATCTCTGGAAGACTCTGCTTGAGTGGATGTCTCCACTCCTTGAACCTATGCATGCAGCTGCTCCATATCAATCTGAGGCTCCTCCTCCTTAGGAACCAATAGTTCCTCCACAGCCTGTAGTTGGAGCTCCCTCTCAAGGGAAACTCGCATGGCCTTCTACTCATCAAACTTGAGATCTCTGCGAACCACTATCCTCTGACTGGTAGGCAAGTACACTCGATAGTTGTGAGGTGTATCGGTGTACCCCACAAATATCCCCAACTCTACTGTCATCTCAAGCTTCTTCCGTGCATCCTTTGTCACATGGAAATATACTGATGAGCCAAAGATCTTGAAGTGACCCACATCTAGTCTCTTACCAGAGAAAACTTCCTCTAGTGTCCTCATCCCAAGTATGCGATGTGGGCTTCTATTCTACAAATAGACAGTTGTGTTGCATACCTCAGCCCATAAGTGAAGTGGTAGGCCTTGGTCATGTAGCATTGCTCGTGCTGCCCCTACAATAGTTTTGTTCTTCCTCTTAGCCACCCCATTTTGTTGTGGGTTATGAGGTGTCGTCAACTCTCGTTTAATTCCTTCCGTTGCACAGAAGTCCTTAAACTCTTGAGAGACATATTCTCCAACGTTGTCCCTTCTCAAGGCCTTGATCTTCTTCCATGACTCTTTCTCGACCAAAGCTTTGAACTCACAAAACTTTGTGAAAGTTTGGTCCTTCTTCTACATGAAATAAATCCAGCATTTACGAGAATAGTCATCAATGAAAATCGCATAATACCTTTGCTTCTTTTTGGATGCCGTTGAGAATGGTCCACACAAATCAATATGAACTCACTCGAAGATAGCCTCTGCTCGATCATGATAGTAAGAATTGGTGTACTTTCCCAAGGTACAACCTTTGCATGTGTCAACTTGCTCAAGTTTACCTTTGGGAAGTCCTATAGATATCTGCTACATTATCTTCAAAGCCCCATGATGAAAATGGCCCAACCACCTATGCCATAACTTGCCAATGTCTTGGCTTTGCACCAATTCTGCTTTCGTACTCAATGCTGCACAATCATCTACCTCTATTTTATAAAAATTCTTCACCCGAATCCTTATCCTCTTGGTTTGACCCATGGCTATGTGTCTTAGGAAAGCCCTTCCTTTATTGAAAACAACATCGTAGCCTTTGTCCTTCAACATCATGACTGATACCAAGTTTTTCTTCAGTCTAGGCACATACATCACATCTATCAAGATTAGAGGAGCTCCATTCTCCCTCTTAAAAGCAATCGTGCCCACTCCTGAAACACTATACCTTCCATCATCATCCATCTCTATGTGCATCTTGAGGTCTTTCTCCTCGAAGGCACTGAATAAATTTTTATCACCAATCATGTGGAATGAGGCTCCACTGTCAAGATACCAGACATAACCCATCATCAATGACACCATGCATGTGATGAGGGTAAATTCCATTTTGAACTCAGAGGCTAATGCCTCGCCTTCTGATCCTTCCGAGGATCCTTCTTGGACTTCTTCAATGGGAAATTAGTCACATAATGTCCTATCATATGACAATTAAATAATCTTACTTTAAACATGTCACCCTTCTTCCCTCCGTGAGAAGAATTCGATTTGAAATGGGAAGCCTTCCTCTTCCCTTTCCTTGCCTTACTTGCTAAGGCCAGATTTTCTTCATCATCATTCTTGGATGAAGAACCATCTCATGTGCTCCTCCTTCTCTCCTCCTACATAAGATCTGACCATAGTTATTCCCAATCTAGTAGTTTCTCCCTTCCATTCACAGACTCCTGGTAGCTATTCCAACTCTTTGGAAGGCCAAGGAGAGTGAGGCTGACCATATCATCATTGGCAGTAGTTATTCCCACACTACCAAACTCATCTCTGCAAGTGGTGAGCTTGCTCAGATATGTGGAAATAGTATCACCCTTCTCCATCTTGATTCTTCGAAGCTTATCCTTGAGTGTTAATTTCCTCTGCTCACTACTATTCTGGTAGAGGTCCTTCAATGTCTTCCACATTGAAAATGGAGTATCCTTCCCATGGAGACTCGAGAAAATGTGGCCTCAAACTCCCTCAAGGATGATCTGTCTCACATTCGCCACACACTTCTTCCACTCAGCCAACTCTTGTGCATTAGTTGAAGCTGGCTTTGGGATTTCTTGATCAATGAATTCCTTCAAGCCATTGTCTTCTAATACAACCTCCATTCTATATTTCCATGCTATGTAATTCGAGCTACCTTCTAAGGCATACTCGAGTCTCAAGCCATAGAATTCCATTGGCCAACCTTGAAGTATGATATGAATTCGATTTGCACCTGCAACCCCAAACTTCAAACATTGAATTATCTTCTCAGTATACATTCACAGCTTCGATACCATGTAGAAAATATCTGATAGGTTAACCTGATAATGCAATATAAATCAAAGAAGAATACTATAACCTACTTCTACTATCAATTTGCAGAAGCTTAAAGATCGAGCTGAACAATATAACCAGAAGAAGAATCAATGGAACAATACACATGACAATACTTTGGGGAATGTCTTAGATAAAAACCCCACACTATTGTATTATCATATATGGCAGAAATACATAGGAATTATACAAAGCCTTAGCTCTCACAGCTAACCATCTCTCAGTACAATCCTCACATATGCTCACAGGCAATCTTTGCTTCTCTGCAACCTTCCCCTCTTCCCTCCAAGCTCCTATTTCCTTGCATTGTTCCTTGTTGATGATTAGCCTTTTACCAAGTGGAAAACCAAGCCTTAAAAACTACACAATCCTCAAGGATGAATCCTTGACTACATGCATGAGTTTTCTCCATGAGAAAACACATGCAAATGATATTACATTGTCCTTGAACATTAATCTCAACTAGGTATTTCTCATAATAGACATGCATGAGTTTTTGATGAGGGAATCTTCAATTAACTGGAGTAGCACTAGTTGAGTGCATTAATGCATCAAATGACTGTTAACTCACTATTAGTTCCTCAAACAGTTTGGAAGTAATTTAACTGGACTTAACTCAGTAAACTGAGTTAACTAATTACAACTCAATATAACCAAATCTTATCTCCTTAATTTAAGGGATAACTCTTGCATGACTTCAGAAAGAGTTCTAACTTGAATTTCTCCAGCTAGTTAATTTAAAAAAAAAAAAAAAAATATTTCCAAGTAGTTGTTAAGACTAAATTCGATTTTAATTCACAATTTAATTCAAGGACAAATTAAATTGGAATATTCTTATTTCCATATTTCAACAAACAACAACTACTATGTTTAAATACACTGAAACACATCTCTAGCCTAGACCCCTAGATATTTGTGTTAGGTTACAAATTCTCCTTATGTTAATTGAGGTAAATTTTAAGTTTATCTTGAATTAGGTTTCAATTTTATGGTTCAACGATTTCACCTAAATTCCTATGATGCAACAAAATGATAAAAAAGGAAATGTTTTCGTTCGATGAAAGCTAAAATAATGAGGGAAGAGAGACAACTAAACAATGCATCAATAAAGAAAAATGCATCAAAACATATCTTTCTAACTTTTCAAATGCAAGATGTAAAAAATGAAAACTATTCTTTCAATTTCACTAATGAATGCAATGCCAAAATCCAATCTTATGAGAAACAAAATCACTTTCTTTCACTAAGATTCACTAATATTTTTGTTCCTTTTTTTCACTTTGAGTCAAAATGTGAACTAATGCATAATAAAAGGAAAAATGGATTTCAAAACAACTAAAATGAATATTTTCGCTTTGGTTTCAAATAAAACAAAAAGCATTTCAAAGATACTTAAATGAAGAGATCCTTTCACTTTTCCTTTCGAAACAAAGAAATCAAAACAAGCATATACTTTCAGTGTCACCAAAGAAAATAATGGTAATTTATGTTTGACAATGGAGGTAAAGTAATTTTCAAAGTAAAAAAATGATCCAATACTAATGAAAACAACTTAATAAATATCTAGGATGGGTGACCTCCTGGGAAGTTCAGGTTACTAAGTGCAAGCCCTGGAAGTGATGATTGACGCTATGTGATTCATTTCACTAGTTTCAATCCCACTTCTTCACCCCTTTGAGCATCACCCGATGCAATGAGTGCTAAGTGAACTATTCAAAAATCATGATAAATTAATTAGTTACGACTACCTCTCATGGAAATTGTCATACGTGAATGACTTACTTAATGCAGTTGAATCCCAAAATTATATCTAATATAATGCACTGCGTAAACCCCCATAGTTAACTTCACAAATATGAACTGAAAGCAACTTGGAAATGGTTTCGTGGTCATAGCAAAACTCATAAATGGAGACAATCGATCTCAGAAAGACAAGCCAAGCGGTGAGTGAAGGGTTACCTAGACCTACAAACCCTAGAAAATAATCTAACATCAATCAAACACCAACAGAAGCAAAGATACAATGGCAACCATTAAAGGACAACAATCATGGAAAACACAATGAGATCACACTAGAAAAACACTCACAGACATTGAGATACACTGAAAATAAGAAGAAACCCTAAAAAATTTCTAGACTCTAGGATCAACGCGTCTATGAAAGGAAAAGTAGCACTAAGAGGTAGAGCAGTGCAACTATTAATCGAAAATCACCACTGGTAGTGCTTCTGTAAAACTAGAAAACACATTGGGCGAGGAAAAGAAGGAAAAATAAAATGTTTCAAAAATCAGACCAGGCTCAACACTCTCAAGCAAAAACCAGTGACTGTCTAAACATACAGTGATGTACACAAGCTGAGAAATCAACCGTTGGTCAAAATCATCAGAGAATCAAAACAAAGAAATGGATGGAAATGTTATATCTCCCCAACAGAATCATCATTTTTTTGAGTAGGTAAATCCTCTCTATAGACATAGGTGATCCTTCTAGCCCAATGAGTGGGTCTAGCAATAAACAAGACAATCTACAAGACACTTTCCGAGATTACAAATGAAATAAGAGAAGGGGAAGGAGACCTACCTCGCTCTGATGCTATAATTCACTCCTTTGTTGAAGATCTTGATTGCTTGCTCCTCAAGCTCAGTCCTTGCTACTCATAGCATTTGAATACTTGCACAAGAGGCCAAAAACACAACAAAACATAAAAGTGAGACAAGCATAATCAAATGTAATCCACTTAACAGATCAAGGAGAATTAAGATAAATGAAGCATTGACACAAGCATTTATGGAAAGTCGACCAAAATTTTTATATATTAATAAACAAAAGAGGAAGTGTACAACCCATGCCTTGATGTTAGTAGCCCTCCTAGAGTGAATGTCCAAGTCCAAGCTCAAGCTCTCCAAGCACTCCTTCTCCTAGACAAAGTGAATAGCATGTAGGCACTATCTCAACATAAGGGTGCAAATAATCAGAGACCAACCATTTGGGAATGGAGGGGAACAAATATATAGGTAGGGAGATGGAGTTAGAATACCACCAAACATAGGGAAAGGTCCTCATCTCAAGGAGAAAGCCCATAGGGAGATCAAAGGGTAATATTGGGAGAACTCATCCACATCCACAATGAACATCATCTAGCTCACCATTCTGGAAGCCTCTAAATCACGAAACTTCTCCTCCTATTTGGGAATAAATTCCTTTTAGGGATAAATGAGAGTGTCTAGGTCAAATCCACGATGGCAACACGAGGCTCATATGGTGAAACCTTCCATCAGTATGAGTAGGAAGTTCCGCAGTCGCGGTAACCTAGAAATTAGGGCTTTGATCTCATTTTTCTCAGGAAAAGTTCAATTCAAATTTTCATTAGTTCTTTAGGAAGGATTTATATTTCATATCAAGATGGGTACAAGGCATAGTTGTCAAGCTGTGGGCACTTTGGGGTATGACATAGGGAAGTGCAGGAGGTGTGACAATATAATGTGTACCAACGAATACTAGGTGTGCTAAGTGTCAAGGAGTGATAGGATGTGCTAGGGAGTGCCAAAGAATGGAAAGAAATGAAGGGGATTCTAACACGTGCTACATAGTGCTAAGGGATTGTTAGGTGTGCCACGTGTTATGGCGTGTCAAGATGTAAACTTTGTTGTTTAGTTGTTTTATGACCACCATTGGATGTGAGAATTGTATTCATAACTTGTATGAGTTGATATTCAACATGATTATCCTAAGATGAGTTATAGGAAGTTCTTAGGTGAACAAGGCATAATCTATTTGTAGTAATTGTAACTTGTTCGAGTTATTGTTATAATCAATTTGTTGTTATAGTTGACGCAAGATTTGGTTGGGTTCCCGTGTTGCAAAAAATGTAAGGGTAGGTGTGAGGGCATGATAACTAAGGAGTGGCAAGGGGTGATAAGGAATGAAAAGCCACACTAACATATCTCATATAGTGTGAATGCATGTTGAGTGTTGGGGAGTGTCAGGGCTAGGCACAACATTATTTTTCGAATGGGTTGGTTGGTTTCCTAAGTTGCAAAAATGGTAAGGCTATCTATAAGGTCATGACAACTAGGGAGTGCCAACATGTGCCAGGAAATGCGAAGAAGTGCTAATACATTATAGACAGTTCCAAGGCATGTTAGGCATGCCAAGATGTGACAAGTGTTAGGGTGTGGCACCAACACATGCTAGGGAGTGTATAGGGAGTGCTAGGAAACACACTGGAGAAATAGTTTCAATTGCATGGAAATGAATCAATAAGAGTGTGTGATAGGGAGAGTCAGCGAGTTCCAAGTGTGCTAAGGAGGGAGTGACAAGGTATGCTAGGTAGTGCCAACACATGCTACAATGCTAGGGAAGCATGCCAAGATGTACCAAGTTCCAAGGTGGGCCAATGCATGCTAAGGAGTGTTATTGAGTGTTAGGGAACACAAGGGAACACTAGTTCAAAATTCATGGAAATGAATGAATAAGAGTGTGTGATAGGGAGTGCAACAAGTACCAGGTGTGTTAAGGAGGGACTGACATGGTATGCTAGGGAGTGATAAGGCATGCTAGAGTGCAAGGGTAGAATCCAACCAAGATGTGTCAAGTGTTAGGGTGTGCCAACGTGTGCTAGGAAGTGTTAGAGAGTGTCATGGAAACACAATGGACCACTAGGTCAAAATAATGCATGGAAATGAATGAATAAGATTTTGTGACAGGAATTGTGAGTGAGCTCCAGGTGTGATAAGGGAGTGAAAAAGTATTCTTTGCATTGCTAAGCCATCCTAGAGGCCAAGGCAATGATATGAAAAGATGTGCCAAGTGATAGGGTGTGCCAATGCATTCTAGGGAGTGTTAGGGAGTTCCACAGAAACACAAGGGAGCACTAGTTTCAAATGCATTGAAATAAATGAATAAGAGTATGTGAAAGGGAGTGTTAGTGAGTTCTAGGTGTATTAAGGAGTGAGTGACAAGGTATGCTAGGTAGTGCCACAACATGCTAGAGTGCCAGCGCGACATGCCAAGATGTGTCAGTTATGAGGGAGTGTTAGGGAGTGCCATGGAAACACAAGGGATAACTAGCTCAAAATGCATGAAAATGAGCAAATAAGAGTTTGTGATAGGGAGTGTCAGTGAGTTTCAAGTGTTTTAAGGATGGAGTGACAAGGTTATATGCTAGGCAGTGCTAAGGCATGCTAGATTTCCAGGGAATATCAGGGAGTGATAGGGAGTGCCAAAGCATGCCAAAGAATGTAGGGGATGCTAACATCTGCCACATAGTGCCAAGGGGTCGTTAGATGTGCCAGGTGCTATGACATGTCAAGATGTAAACTATGTTGCTAAGTTGTTTTATGGCCATGGTTGGACATGAGCCTTGACATGGTAACTTGTCAAGTTGGATAAGTTGAAATTATACATAAGTAGCCTAATATGAGTTATAGTCAGTTCTTAGTTGAATAAGGCATAGTCTAGTTGTAGTAATTGTAACTTGGTCAAGTTGTTGTAGTTGAGGCAAGACTTGGTTGGGTTCCCAAGTCCGAAAAAAAGTAAGGGTAGTTGTGAGGGAATTATAGCTAAGGTGTTTCAGGGTGTTCCATGGAATGAAAATTCATGCTAACACATGTCAAACATTGCCAATGCATGTTGAGGAATTTTAGGGAGTGTTAGGGCATCACAAGGGAGAACTAGGTAAAAGTACATGGAAATGAACAAATACTTGTGTGTGCCAAGGAGTGTCAATGAATTCCTGGTGTCTCAAGGACAATGTGTGTCAGGAGAAGGTCGGAAAATGAGTTATAGGAGGCAAGCCAAGGGTTACAATTATAAGGGATTGTTCAAAGCAGTTTCAGACAAAGGGAGACTTTGGGTTGGGACAACACTGTTTTTCCAATGACTTGGCTGGATTCCCAAGTCGCAAACATAGTAAAGCTGTCTATGAGGGCATGAAAATTAGGGAGTTCCAAGGTGTTCTAGGGAATTCCAGGAAGTATTAACACATGCTAGACAATTCCAAGGCATGTTAGGCATGCCAAGATGTGCCAAGTGCCAGAGTGTGGCATGAATGCATCTAGGGAGAGTTAGGGAAAATTTCCAAGGAAACACAAGGAAACACTAGTTTCAAATGCATGGAAATGAAGTGTCAGCAAGTTCCAAGTGTGCTAAGGTGGGAGTGACAAGGTATGTTATGCAGTACCAATGCATCCTAGAGTGTTAAGGAATCATACCAAGATGTGTCAAGTGCTAAGGTGTTTCAATACGTGGTAAGGAGTGTTGGGAAGTGCCAGAGAAACATAAGGGAGAACTACGTTAAAATCCATGGAAATGAATGAATAAGAGTGTGTGACAGGGAGTGTCAATGAGTTTCAAGTGTGTTAATGAGAGAGTGACATGGTATGCTAGGTTGTGCTAAGTCATGCTAGATTTCTAGGGTGACATGCAGCCAAGATGTGCCAGGTTCCAAGGTGTGTCAACATGAGCTAGGAAGTGCTAGGGAGTGCTAGGGAAACACAAGGGAGCACTAGGTCAAATTAATGCAAATGAACAAATAAGAGTTTGTGACGGGAAGTGTTAGTGAGTTACAAATGTGTTGAGGGAGTACTAGGTATGGGAGGTAGTGCTAAGGCATGCATGAGGCTAGGGAAACATGCCAAGATGTGCCATATGCTAGGGTGTGCCAATGCATGCCATGGAGTGTTATGGAGTGCTAAAGGAACAAAAGGGATCACTAGTTTCAAATACATGGAAATGAATGAGTAAGAGTATGTGACAAGGAGTGTTAGTGAGTTCTAGGTGTGGTAAGGAGGGAGTGACAAGATATGTTAGGTAGTGCCAAGGAATGCTAGAGTGTCGAGGAAACATGCCCAGATGTGACAGGTGCCAGGGTGTGCCAATATGTGCGAGCGAATCTTAGGGAGTGCCATAGAAACACAAGGGAGAACTAGTTAAAAATGCATTGAAATGAAAAAATAAGGGTGTGTGATAGGGAATGTCTACGAGTTCCAAGTGTTCTAAGGAGGGAGTGACAAGCTTATAAGTTAGGATGTTAGGTCCCTATACTACTAGTGTATCCCCTTATTGTTATTAGTGCAACCACCTTATTGTATTTTTATGCCCATGTAGTCCCCATATTGTTATTATTGTGCCAGAGAGAAGCCCACTATTGTTATTTGTTGTTCCCTTAGAATATTATTTTTATCTCAGCTCTAGTTATATTGTGACCCCTTATACTCCTATGTATAGAAAGGAGGCATTGTCATTTGTATCAACAAAGAATTGTTCATTTGTGTGATGTAAAGGAGGTTTTCCCCTCGAAGAGGCTGATTTTGAAGTTGTTGATCTATATTTTCTCTATTTTGTGAGCTGGTTGCATAACATTTGGTATCAAAGCTTTGAATTCTAGGGTTTTTCTGCTCCAAACAAGTCATCATGGAATTTTCATTTTAACATGTTTTCTGCAAAGTTTTAGATGCTGAAATTAAAACTCATTTGGACCAAAATCTTGATGAACCTCAGGTCCAAATATTGGACCGTGTTTTGCTATATTTTCAGTGATATGGTCCAACGAAGTTAGGGTTTTTGCAGGCTCCTGAATTACATCCCAAACAGGTGACCTTCGGAAACTTGTCATAACTTTCTCTCTGAGCATTAGATTGAAATTTAGTATAATTTATAGAAATAGGATGGACTGTAGTTTTTTGTGTATCATTTTTAGGTCTGAAGGTTCAAACAGTGACGTGTGGCACCTCGTACAAGTTCACACTACTAAACCAATCTATAATGAGGTCATCGTGGGAGATTTGGAATAAATATTTCTTGAAGAATCCAATATTGATCGGACATGTGGGGTTGGCAAGAATACTTTGAGGGCTACCACAGGATGAAATTTCAGACCTGGTAGATCCGAAATTATAGAGATAAAAAAGATTCAATATTGAGCTCCTACGAAGCAAAAAATGGTGTGTAGTCTATATAGAAAGTTGCATAAGTTTGGTTTTAAAAATTATTTTAGAGTGATTCAAAGGGCATAGTGAAGAATAGTTATCATTAATTTATGCTCTGAAGAAAGAAAATGGAAACACCTAGTAAGAAACATAAAATCTCTGCCATGACTCATGAAGAAGAGGAAGAAATGCAACATGATATATCAAAATTATGAGACCAAGTGCAACGAATTTCACTCTCAAAAAAAGAAACAGAAGCTAATATGGATGGTTTAAATAAAGGAATAATGGATGGTATGGAAGCTAATAAGGATGGTTTAGAATAAAAACTAAAAGGAAACATTGAATATTTGAAAAAAGACATGGAAGGTTTAAAAGGAGGTTTGACCAAATTGCTACAAGAAATGCTTCCTAATGCCGAAAAGGTAGTAGAGGAAACTCATGATGAGGAAAAAAGAAATGTTAATCATGAGTTCGTAGAAGATAGAATTGGATTGAAAACTCATCATGTTCCAAATATCGATATGATGAAGTTTGATGGCAAGTATCTCATAACAAGGATACTACAAATGGATCTCCATAATGTGAAAAACATACACATTGCAACTTTATATTTGGAACCCAACCAGTTTGTATGGTATCGATGGCTTTTCTCTCATAAATAAATTGGCACTTGCTTAATTTTTATGGAGGAAATGATAACACATTATGAGGATACAAAAAGGAACACCTTCTTTAGCCAATTGATAAATCTCAAACAAAAGGGTTCAATGGTGGAGCACATTGAGGACTTCCAAAAACTCAATATAAGGGTAAAAGATATTCTCTAGGAGCATAGGATTGATGTGTTCATAGGGACCTTAAAGGGTACAATCCAACATGAGGTTGGCCTTTGGGAACTCGATTCATTCGAGAAGGCTTTCAAATTGGCAAGAAAAATTGAAAGAAAAATTATGGCAACAAGGAAGCCTACAACTCACAACTATAAAGATGGAATTGGTGCTGCCCCTAGCCTTCCACAACCTACAAGGTTGACACCACAATAGTTGGAAGAAAAAAGAGAAAAAGGGCTTTGTTGCAGTTGTGATAGCAAATACACTAAAGGTCATAAGTGTGCTAAGAATAAATTATCTTACATAGATTGTGAAGAAGAGGAAGAAAAGGAAGAAGAAACATCAAAAGAAGAGGATATACACTAGGAACCAACCCCAGAGAAAGAAGAAATGAATCTGACCATATTTTGTAATGAATTGGCAAGAATTACCACTCCTCAAAAACTCAAGATAGAAGGAGATATCAAGAATAAAAAGGTAATAGTGTTGATTGATTCGGGTAGTACCATAATTTTATTCATTATAAGATAAACAAGGAATTGAATTTATTCCTATATCCAGCACCCAAGTGTCAAGTGATGGTTACAAATGGAGGAACGATAAGTTTCTTTGGAAAATGCAATAATATCAAGCTATACATGGGATGATATGTATTTAATGGTTCAATGCTTTCCATTCCAATGGGTGGTGCTGATGTTGTACTAGGAGTCCAATGGGTACAATCTTTGGGTACGATAGATTTTAATTTTCAAGAACTTTTCTTGAAATTTTTTTGGAAAGGAAAGAAATTTGAATTAAGGGGTATCGCAGGGAAACTGGGACAGATAATCAGCTCTAACAACATGACAAAGCTGCTAAAGAAAGAACAATGGGATGTAATTGCACAGTTATGTTCACTAGATGTTCCCACAGTGAAATCATCTATTTCTCTAGATCTCCAAAAGAAATTGGACAATCATTCCAAGGTATTTGAGACTCCCAAAGGCCTACCACCTATTCATGATCATGATCATGCTATTCATTTTGTTCCAAGAAGTGTTTCTCTGAACACTAGTCCTTAAAAATATCTATATGCCCAAAACAGTGAAATTGAACATATGGTTGCAGAAATGCTAGAGGTTGGTTTAATCTAACCTAGTCAATGTTCTTTCTCTGCTCCAGTAGTATTGGTGAAAGAGAAGGATGGATCATGTCACATGTGTCTGGATTATAGGGATATAAACAAGCTCACTATTAAAGATAAATTTCCCATTCCTTTCATCGATGAATTATTGGATGAATTACATGGAGAAATTTACTTCACCATGTTGGATCTTCGTTCAGGATATCATCAAATCAGAATGAAGATTGAAGACATTTTTAAAACAACATTTAGAACTCATGAGGGTCATTATGAATTTTTGGTCATGCCTTTTGGCCTTACCAATGAACCTTCTACATTTCAAGGTTTGATGAATTCCATTTTCAAACCCTTCCTTAGAAAATTTGTGTTAGTATTTTTTGATGATATACTAATCTACATTAAGTCTTGGAAGGATGATGTTCAACAGGTTGATAGGGTGCTCAAACTATTGGAGGAGAAAAAAATATATGAAAAATCCTCCAAATGTTTCTTTGGAGTACAAGAGGTGGAATATCTGGGTCATATTGTATCTCATGAAGGTGTTAAGGTGGACCCTAGAAAATTTAAAGCAATTAAGAAATGGAAAATTCCCACATCCATAAAGCATCTGCGAGGATTTCTTGAGTTGACAGGGTATTATCGCAAGTTTGTTAAGAATTATGGGAGAATAACAACACCTCTAACAACATTACTAAAGAAAGATGCATTTTCTTGGACTCTAGAAGCAACGAAGGCCTTTGAACATCTTAAAAAAGAAATGTGCCAAGCACCAATATTAGCGGTGCCAAACTTCAAAAAAACCTTATTGTGGAATGTGATACCTCATGAAATGGAATTGATGTTGTTTTAATGCAAGAAGGAAGACCCATTTCTTTCAAAAGTCATCCAATCAAAGGAAAGTATTCACACAAAGTTATTTATGAGAAGGAAATGTTGGCAATACTACATGCACTTAAAAAATTGCGACCATACCTAATGGGAAGACACTTCAAGGTAAACACGGATCATGATAGTCTTAAATACTTTTAGAACAGAGATTATATTTAAAAGAGCAGCAAAAATGGGTGACAAATATGTTGGGTTATGACTTTGAAATAATATACAAAAAAGGGAAGCAAAATGTGTTGCAGACGCACTCTCAAGAAAGGATGAGGATGTGAAAGCATTGTTTTGTGCCCTTTCTATTATCCAACAATATTGGATAAACAAAGCAAGGGATGAATGGAAGAATGGCAAAGAAGTGTGGGAACCCATTCAAAAGTTGTAGGAAGATCATAGTATATCGGATACATTTAGCTAGAAGAATGATTTAGTATGGTACAAAGATCACTTATACCTTTGTAAGAATTCCCAACTCAAGCAAAATATTATTATGGAAATGCACACCTCTCCCTTAGGAGGGCACTTAGGATTTTTAAAAACTTACCACAAGGTTAAGAAGGAATTTTTTTGGGATGGCCTTAAGTCTTATATTCAAAAGTTTGTGGAAGAATTTTTTGTTTGCCAACCAAATAAAGTTGAGAAAATTAAGACCCCAGGTGTGTTACAACCTTTATCCATTCCAAGTCAACGTTGGGAGGAGGTTTCAATGGATTTCAATATAGTTTTACCCAAGTCCAAAGGAAAGAGTGTCATCATGGTGGTAGTTGATAGACTTACCAAGTATGTGCACTTTTGTGGATTAGGTCATTCATTTAAAGCAGTACATTTTCTACTTCATTTATGGAAACAATTCAAAAACTACATGGAAACCCAAAGATTATTGTAAGCGACAAAGATCCCATTTTCACTGGAAATTTTTGGACATAATTATTTTCTTGTTTGGGTACTTAGTTAGGTCATAACTCATCTTATCATCCCCAATTTGATGGGCAAACTAAGATAGTGAAAAAAATTGGAAGGATATCTTCATTGCTTTGTATCTGATAAAATGACACAATGGATCAAGTGGTTGCCTCTAGCTTAATGGTGGTATAACACTTGCTTCCATATTGCAACAAAAATGACCCCACTTATGGCAATTTAAGGATATCATCCACCATCCGTCGCATAATATTTAAGATAAAATTCTAAGGTTCAAGCACTGGAATATCACATCAAGCATCAACAACGATTTCTCCAAGTCTTAAAGAATAACCTCACTTTGGTGCAAAATAGAATGAAACAACAGGAACATCAACATCGCAACGAAATAAGTTTTGATGTAGGTGACTGATTATTTCTATGACCACAACCATACAAACAAATGTCCATCAAGCAAGCTAAGAAGCATAATAAATTATCACCAAAGTATTATGGTCCATATAAGGTGTTACAAAAGATTCGTACTATGGCATACAAATTGGAGCTTCTTGCATCTTCACGAGTGCAACCAATTTTCCATGTTCCATGCTTAAAGAAGGTTATACGTGACAAACTCCCAATTCAAATAATATTACTAGAACTTGACGAGGAAGGAAATATCATATTGGAACCTAAAGAAGTCACAGAAACAAGAAATCTACAAACTATGAAATCAATCAATTTTAGAGTATCTCATCAAGTGGAAGAACTTACCCGCTGAAGATTCCACATGGGAGGATGATAATTTTATACAGAAGCATCTAGAACTACTCAAGTACTGAGGACAACACTTGTTTTAAGGAGAGGGGCATTTTAGGTCCCTATACTACTAGTGTGGCCCCTTATTGTTATTAGTTCAGCCCCCTTATTATATTGTTGTGCCCATGTAGTCCCAATATTGTTATTATTGTGCCCCATAAACGCCCACAATTTTTCTTTGTTTTGCCCCTATAATATTATTGTTATGTCAACTTTGATTATATTGTGACCCCTTAGACTCCTATATATAGAAAGGAGGCCTTGCCATTTGTCTCATCCAAGAATTGTTCATTTGTGTAATGTAAATGAGGTTGCCCCCTCGAAGAGGCTGATTTTGAAGTCGTTGATCTATATTTTCTCTATTTTAGGAGTTGGTTACATAACATATGAAGTGCCAAGGCATGCTAGAGTGCTAGGGCATGTGAAGGAGTGCTAGGGTGTGCTAGAGAGTGCAAATCATGCCAAGAAATTCATGGGATTCTAACATGCGCCACATAGTGCTAAGTGATTGTTAGACATGTAAGGTATTATGGCATGTCAAGATGTAAACTGTGTTGCTTAGTTGTTTTATGGCCATGGCTAGACATGAGCCTTGACTTGGTAACTTGCTAAGTGGGATGAGTTGAGATTGGACATGAGTATCCTAACATTGATTATAGGTAATTGTTAGGTGAAGAAGGCATATTCTAGTTGTAGTAACTATAACTTGGTTAAGTTGTTCTAGTCGAGGAAAGACTTGGTTGGGTTCCCAAGTCTAAAAAAAAGGAAGGGTAGTTGTGAGGGCATGATAGCTAAGGAGTGCCAAGGTATGCCAAGGAATGAAAATGCATGCTAACAAATGACAGACAATGTCAATGGATGCTAAGGAGTGTTAGGGAGTGTCAGGGGAACACAAGGGAGAACTAGGTCAAAATGCTTGGAAATGAACGAATAAGAGTGTGTGCCAAGGAGTCTTAGTGAATTCCAAGTTTCCTAACGATAAAGTGTTTCCAGAGAATTTTAGAATAGGACTTGCAGGATATAATCAATAAGGCATGGACAAAGCAATTTTACAAAAAGGGAGACTTTGGGTTGGGCACAATATCGTTTTTCTAATAAA
Source organism: Pinus tabuliformis (assembly GCA_031772625.1). Taxonomy (NCBI): domain Eukaryota; kingdom Viridiplantae; phylum Streptophyta; class Pinopsida; order Pinales; family Pinaceae; genus Pinus; species Pinus tabuliformis. Next base: position 891,883,625 of record CM062807.1, on the reverse strand, counting down.
TTGGATGGGTTCTCAAGTCACAAAAAAAGTAAGGCTATCTATGAGGGCATGAAAACTAGGGAGTGCGAAGATGTTCTAGAGAATGTAAGGTTCCCAAGTTGTGGAAAAATGTAATGCTAGTTGTGAGGGCATGACTACCAAGTTGTGGTATGGAATGATAGGGCATGCTAACATGTGCTAGATGGTGTGGAGGCATGTCAAACAAGGTAAGATGTGCCAAGTTATAAGGCATGCCAAGATGTGCAAGGGTGTGACAATGCATGTCAGGGATTGTCAAAGAAACAAAAGGGAGAAACAAGTTAAACTACAAGTAAATGAACACGTAATAGGGTTAATAAGTCATCAATTTGCCTTTTCCATGAGGGGCATGTTAGTCACACCAACACTAGGTGCCAATACTTGACAAGTGCCAAGCGTTAGTGCATTCTAAGTGCCAAATCTTCCTTCGTTTCTTCTCATCTACTTTCCAATAATTGATCTCAAATAACTTTAATATTAAACCATTCCAAAGCATACGAAGTCATCTCAATGCATGCCAAACATGCTAAGACTTGCCAAGTTCCAACATGTGCCAAGTAACAATGTGTTTCACGGAGTGTGATGCATGCTATGAAGTGGTAGCGCATGTTGAAGAGTGCTAAGGTGTGCTAGAGAGTGACAATGCATGCTGAGGAGTGTTTGGGAGTACTAGGAAAACAAAAGGGAGCACTAGGTCAAAATGCATGGAAGTGAATGAATATGAGGGTGTTTAAGGGAGTGTCAATGAGTGCTAGCTATCATGCCAAGGAGGGACTGACAAGGTATTCTAAGCACTGCTAAGGCATGCTACGGAATATGAGGGCATGTCAAGAAGTGTTAGAGTGTGCTAGGTAATTTTTGGGTGTGCTAACATGCTCCAAAAGTACCTAGGCATGCCAAGTGCTAAGACATGCTAGGATGTATAGGGTGCCAGAGTATGCCAATATGCATCAAGTTTCAAGGAAACAAAAGGAATAACCAAGCTAAAATGCAAGGAAATGAACACATAAGAGGGTTAATAATTCAGGACTTTATCTTTTTCAAAAAGAGCATGCTAGGCACACTAATAATAGGTTCCAACACATGCCAAGTGCCAATGTGTCCCAAGAGCTAAAGTATGTCAATGCAATATTATGCCAAGGTGTTCTAGGGCATGTTATGGACTACAAGGCATGCTAACAAATGATAAGGGAGTTCTATTCTATGCTAGGGAATTCCAACATGTGCTTGGGAACCCTAATAATGGCAAGACGTTGTAGGTAAAAACATGTTCCAGGTACAAGGATGTTCCAAGACATGCGACGTGCCAAGGAATTTTAGTGTGTGCCAAAGCATGTTAAGGTGTGCCATGAGTGTTGAGGAGTGCTAGGTCTATCTCATTAATAGAATTGATAGAGCTTGATTATGTATTAAATAATATAGTTCCTACACACACTAGTGGAACTTTATCTAAAGGGAATTTTCTAGATAATAAACATAATAGAGATGAATCATGTGTTGACTCATAGGAAAACTATATTCTTATTACTTGAGGGAAATGATACACACTAATTACCTCTTAACAAATTGACTGACTCTAACCACTATGGCCTTGGATACATAATTAAAAGGACTCCACAACAATGGTCTTAAATCGTTATCTTTTGACAAAAAATATAGTAACAGGTAGATACCTTCATCAAAAACTCATTGGAATGATCATTGATGATGAACATTTTTTTACTGTCACCAAAAGTAACCAAAAAGAGCATTCATGAGGGTCAATAAAATATCGTCACTAGAAGTGTCACCAAAGAGAGAATTAGTGATGGGCCTTTAACAATCCTCACCAAAAGTGTCACCAAAGAGAGAATTAGTGACAGGCCTTTAATGACCCTCACCAAAAGTGTCATTGAAAATGGCTTTGGTGATAAACCTTAAAGGAACATCACTATATACACTTCAACAACATTTTTTTAAGGACCGTCACCATATGTGACATTGGTGATAGACCTTAAAGGTCTGTCACAAGCATGACCCTCACTAATGAACTTTTTTCTTGTAGTGTAATATAGACAAGGACATTCCCACAATTGTGTTGATTTGCATTAAAATTCCAAAATTTCCTCTCATGCTAGATCAATGACTATTTAAAATCCATTGGGAATGGAGTGTGTTGGTTTATGGATCGAACCAATCTAAAAGGGTAGTAATTTTCCTACACCAAAATTTTCATTGAGGTGTACTTATAGAAAGGCTTGCCCTATGAAATAATTTTAGATCAAGAAGAGTGGAAATAAATCTAAACCCTAGATTATGAGAAACTCTCATTCAAGTTTAAGAGTTATCATGAATATGGGCACATTTCGTGGGATTACAAGAAATCTTCAGCTGGAAATGGGAATGGGGTGGCTTCAAATCCTGAGGAGAATTGAAAAGCTCAAAAAAGAGGGTAAAATAAAGGAAATGGTAATGTTAGAAATATTAAAGCCTCAACCACTCATCTGGCTTCGTCTTCAGTGAATCTGCATGCAATTCTTTCCCAAGAAGAGAAGGAAAAAGATGAGCCCCCTATTGTTGAAAAAATCCCCGACGTAGAAGGAAAGTAGGATGAAGAAGTTGAAATGGTAAACCTTGACGAAGGACCTCTGAATAACATCATTATAGCCAATAATGTTCATACTCAGAACCATTAATCTCTTCAGCTCCAGGTATCCCAAATAGGACAAAGAATCAAGATGAAGAAGTATCTCCTTATTCAAATGGCACAGAAGAAAGAGGGGGGGAAATATTGACAAGAAGTGAAAAAAAGAAGCTAAAGTGGGGGTATGACTCTACAAGTCACGAATTGGAAATTTCCAAAAGGTTCATCCATCCAAGAAAGATGTAAGAGAAGCTGAGGTAGATCATACTATGAAACTTGCAAATCAACCTCATATTACAAAAATACTTTGAAATGTGAGTAAAAAAGAAAACATGAGTTCAAATTCTACAAAAGGTAATTCTGTTGGCTCTAAATTTAAATGGAAATTGTTTCATGGAATACTAGGGGACTTAGAAGCCCTATAAAACCAAAACTAGTAAAATACCTAGTGAATATTTGAAAACCACAAGTTCTATTCGTGAAAGAAGAAAATATAGATAAGGAAGAGGTCATGGCCTTATCAAGAATAATTTAGAAAAATAGCACAGGTATAACACAAAGATCCCTTGGAGCTTCTAGTGGCCTATTCACCCTATGGTCATAATCTTGTTTTAAGTTGAAAGATAACACCAAATCATAATATCGGGTAGATATTAAACTACATGACAATGAAGCTAAAGATATTATATATCTTATCAATGTCTATTCCTCAGTTCAAAAAAATGAAAAAGGATAGTATTGGGACACATTATTAATCCCAAAATAGAATCAATGGCATATAGACAGTGTTTTGAAAGGTGATTTTATTAATGTATTATTCACCTAAAATAAGCATGGAGGAAGTATGCTAAGATGCCATTTTTGCGAAAGACTAGAAGATATTATAATTGAATGGGATCTCCTATATGTAGTCCCAAAAAAAGGGAATTATACTTGAGAAAATCATAGAAGTGGAAATTCCCATATTGCAATGAGGTTGGATCATTTTCCCATCCATAAAAATTTCTTAGTTGATGGAATCGGGTGTCTTTCTGCAATTCTGGCTCAAGGGGACCCTAATCACAAACCAATCAAGTTAGATATTGATCCTCCCAAGGACCTTAGCTTGATTCTGTTTCGCTTTAATCTTAGGTGGCTCCAGAAGGAAGGGATTGTCAAATTAATTTACCATGTTTGGGATACGTTGATTCATGGATCTCCTAGCTCCATTTGTGAATCTAAACTGAAGATGGTGAAGCAAGCTCTTAAGACCTAGGAAAAATCCAAATTTAGACCCCCAATTTCAAATAAAATTGAGCTCATAAAGAAACTCAAATATCATCAAGAGTTGATGGAGAATGGCCCAATCACAGAACGACTCATTGAAGAAGAAAAAATCATAAGCAGTCAAATATTAAAAATTAGCAGGAAGGAAGAGCAGCATTGACGACTAAAATTGAGAAGTTTATTGCTAAAGTTGGGTGATAATAAATCCTCCTTTTTCCACAAAAATAAGACATGGAAACAAGGAATAAAGTAAAAGAAATTTCTCCTAAAGCTTATCCCAAAATATCTTCTTTTCTGAAAATTAAGCACGAGAACTTTTGTTTCTTTATGACCTTATACTTCGAGGATACAATCAACAACTCAGGTGTGGATCAGTATTTCATCTCTTTTCTTCCATCCATTGAATTGAATTTGGATAATTCTCATCTCATCAATTTGATTGAGGAAGATGAATTGATTGAAGCCATTTGGTCCCTTGAGCCAGATAAAGCACCTAAACTAAATGAATTCTCTATTTTCTTATTTAGACACTTTTGGGGCTTGATAAAAAAGGATCTGTGAATGATTAACTTCTCCAAATCCAAAGGAAAGTTGGGTGGAAACACTAAATCTTCATTTTTAGGTCTAATCCCAAAAGACAAAAAGCCAACCTCATTTTATCGTTTCAGGCCAACTTCTCTATGAAATTAAACATACAAAGTTCTAACAAAACTAATTTACAACAAGATCAGAAAGGTTATCTCATAAAACCATGGTTGTTTTATGAATCATCGACAAATTATTGACAATATTATCCTTATGCAAGAGGTCATCCATTATGGTAATAAAAGTGGTGATCCAATTACGATAATTAAGTTTGGCATGAAAAATGCTTTTGATAGAGTATGTCATTCCTTTTTATTCTTTGTAATGGAAAAAATGGGTTTTTCTAACGAGTCCATCAATTGCATCATAGATTATATTGGTAGCCCCTAGATCGCTCCTTTATTTGATTTTCATCACTATAAAAAAAATTCTACGTCTAGGGTTCATAAAGCAGTGGTGCCCCCTTCCCCCTCCTTTATATTCTAGTGGTAGATATTTTAAGTAGGAATTTGGAGAAATCCAAAAAGGATGGGAGAATCATGGGCCTAAGTATAGTTGGAAACTCCAAGGATGTTAACCACTCTCATTTTTTTTTTATAATATGTTCCTACTAGGGGTGCCTCAAATCTTGTTGCCGAGTGATTTAAAAATGTTCTAGACTAGTATCTAGATCTTTCTAAGGGCCTTGTAAACAAACAAAACATATTTATCTTTTATTGGAATTTCCCTACCTCAAAACTCAATGAAATTTTAAAGTTTGTGGACTTTCCCCTAGATCCAAAATGACTATTTTTTAAATATTTGGGAATTCGTATCTTGCTCAGTGCTTCTAATTTGTAGAATCTGGATGATATCTTAAACAAATTTAGGAAGAAAATTCAATCTAAGGGTGCTTAATGGCTTTCTTTATCTGGTCTAGTTGTTTTGGTTAAATATATTCTATCATCCCTCCCTATATATCTATGTTGTGGTCTCTTAGCTCCAAAATCAGTGCTAAACTTGATGATCTTATTAATCTACAAATTCATCTGGAAAAGAGGGAAGAACAGTGAAAAGAAAAAATCACTTAGGAAATTGGAATGTAGTTTGACTTCCAAAAGTGAATGGTAGATTAGTTGTAAAAGATCCCATGTATATGAATATTTCTCTCAAAGAAAAAATTATTTGGAGGCTCGTCTGAGAGTCCAAGGAATGGTGGAATAAGGCCTTTCTGCAGAAATACTTCAACAACAATCATATGCTTAGGGAGGAATACATCAATGAGTTGAGTCATGGATCTACAATTCAAAAATTGTGTATGAAATCAATCCATCGTATTATTGGTCATCTATGTTGGAAACCTAAAAATAGATCTCTTGTCGATATTTTGAAAAATTATATTCTTTCTAATATCCCTTTGGGCGATTGTGATGAATTCTAGGACATAGCTCACTAGATGCAATATAATGGTTCATCCAACTAAAGGACATTTCGTAATGGGACGATAAAGGGGCGTGGAAAAGTTGGCTCAATACTAAGCTACCAATCTATTTAAGTCCAAAATTGGATAATTTGTTAGTTATTTTAAAAGTCTTGACTCTTATATCAGTTTTTCATCGCAATCGTTGATCATGGATCTTGAGTTTTCAATATAAATATTTGTCAAAAATGGGTTATATGTATCTGATTAACTAGATTCCACACCCAATTCCATGTAGACTATGCACAAAAATATGGAACTTGGACTATATCCCTAAAGTAAATATGATCTATTGGACCTTGGTTCATAGGAAAATACTCATGGCTGAAAATCTCACTGAAAAGGAACACTCAAGGTCCATCTTGATGTATGCTTTGTTCCAAATCTAAGGAATATATTCCTCATTCTTTTCTTTGCTTTATTATGTGGATTATATCCCTAGTTCATGTGAAGAGATGTTTGAATGTTGGAGAATAAAGTACCCATGGCTAATCAAATTATCCTCCCTTCCAATAATATGTTAGGAAGCCTTCACCAAGAACCTGTGTTAGTCCATTTGGATTGCTAGAAATAAGGAAATCTTCGAAAATGAGAACCCAACTTTGTTCTCAGTGGCTCGAAGAGTGATTTTTTCATTTCTTGAATTGATATCTTACAAGGGCTATAAAATAAAGGATTTAGAGTATCTTAGCCCTATGGAGCACAACTAGATTCATCTTTAATTGATCCTAATCCATGTTGGTCTTCTTATGAAGCATTCTGTTAGTGAAGTGGTTACCATCATTGATCTAAAGAAATCTAAATTCAGCTAGTGGAGGAAAGTCAAATACAAGTCTTCGATTTTATTTAATGGAGCTTCAAGAGATAAATTGTGAGAAGCAAGAGCAGGAGGGGTATTACTTTTCCCTTATGCAAATTTTCAAGGACAATTTTCATGGGGCCTAGGTTATGCGACAAATAACCAGGTGGAGTTTTTGGCTCTATAGAAAGACCTGGAAATTGCATTGGAAAGAAATGTTAGTATTTTTATGGTTTTTGATGACTCATTTATGATAATTCAACAGGTGGTTAATGCCAGGAGAGGGCCAGGCTCTGATCTCCCACCTATCCTTCAAAGAATTCTCTTACTATCCTCCTAGTTTGAGCATTTAGAATTTGTGCATGTATACAAGCATCTAAACTCTATGGTCAATGAACTGGATAAAAGAGGTTCATTACTAATTCAAGGCCAAATTGAGTTAGATCAAGGGAATTACAAAATCATCTACATTCCTTAACTATGATAAGAGGTCCAAGCTATTAGTTTTTGAATTTGAACCCCAATCTAGCTAGAAATCCCAATTTTAAGAAGGATGGGAAATTTTTCTTTCGAATTAAATGGTTGCAAGTAATTTTTATGGTGATAAGCAGTATCACGATTTTGATTTGGATTTTTATTTTTCTTCAGTCATTTTTAAAATATTTCCTCCAAGTGTCTCCCTCAATCACATAAGTGTCTTGAATCCTCTCCCTTCCTATGTTAATTGAAGAATCTACATTTATTCCTTCCTATGTAAGGTTGGTTGGAATTTGATACGGATCTAGTGCTTTCTTTTTTGAGTTGTGGGATGGAGTTAATTGTGTCACTCTATGCTCTCATTTCCCACTCCGCTCAGTGTGATCAGGGAATTTTTGGGTGGGATTTGAAATTTGTTTCCTCATATGGGATCGTGGAAGTATTTCATTGCTAATTATAAAGGGGATTATGTGGCCTTTTAGTTTTTTCATGGGAAATTTAATTTTGTTGGTATTGCGAACTAGGAGAATCCTTTTGGTGTAATTGGGAAATGGGTGAGGTTGTTTTCTTTTGACGAATAACTTCAATCCATCCGGAAATCTAATGAAATTCATAAATTGATAAATAAACTCCGGGATGCGCTTCTAGGTAGTTTGAAAATCTTATTAAATGAACTTCATGAAGAAACCTCAGGTCTCAGTGATCAGATTACTACTCTTCAAAAATCCTTGGTTGGCATGGTGTAAGTTGATTATGGTGGTGTTAGCTCTAGTGCTTCTCCTGACAAAAATAAGACTCGTCATCAACGTAGAAATGGCAACCCTAGAACTGATCATTGTTGATGGTGTTTCTCTGGTTGGTTTAGTTTGTTTTTGATCCAATCATTGAACACTACTATATGTTGCATTGTTAATACATCCTGTGTTTAGGGGATTTTTGTAGATTTATAAGTAGATACATATTTAGCCCAGGGAAGAAATGCATCCTTTAGAGCTACCATAGAATTTGTATGGCCTAGTGAATACTTGCATTGTCTAGCCCATATTCCAAATTTTATTATATAAATATATACCCATCTCTTTATAAAAAAAAAGGAAAAATATTGTTCTAACCCTACCTCAACACCAAGAAACTTTGTGTTTGTAGACAAAAGGTTGAAGTCATTGGGTGCACGAGAAGTGAAAAATATACTCTCATCCACACTCTCTTTAGGCTTATAAAATCAAGCAAAGGTATACATGACCTCAAATCCAAATTAATTTAATCAAATGGTTAATACAAAATGTTAATTTCATCGTAATTAATTTTCTTAAATAACCCCCTTGTGTAGTAGTGAATGGATCGTAATTACACACTCATACATGAAAATAGCTTAAAATAATAGTCATGGTGATTGTAAGAATCACATTTTTGTGAATTATCTTTCTAATTTTGAATCACTACCCCATGTAGATCATGATGAATTATATGAAATTTTTTCTTCACTGGTTTCACTTGTAATAGCGTGCATACATGCATTTTGTGATTGTAAACAATGTCCTATGATGCGGAAATCTATATAAAAAATATGTAAATCAAGAAAGAAGGACAATTTATTTTCTAAAAATATTTTTAATTTAAATTTTTATATCAAATTATATTTAAATTAAAATATTTTTATAGAATTGGATATTCAATTCAGAATTGTAATTTGGAAAAGCATTGGTTACACAACCAAACTAACAACAAAATAATCGTTTTAAACCACATAAACCCATCAACAAATCTGATACACCAGATGCCTGGGAATGACACATGTACAAGAATCAAGCAGTTAAGAAACAATCATGATTTCCAAAAGAATTATGTAATTACAAAACAGTGAAGTAGGTAGTTACAAAACAATGAATTATGTCCAAAAGAATCAAGCATATATAAAACAATCTTCATACTGAAAACTTGACCAAAATATTTGAACAAGGAATCAATGGCATTCCAATGACATTTTTTACATTGTCTAATTCAATAGCAATCCACATAGATTTATACAAATCAAAAAATATATACTGGTTAATCAAATGACACCTAAATAAACATAACAAAAAATATAGAAGAGTGTTTTTAAGCAGATGTTGAAATTTTATTTAGAAAGGCTATGTTTCAATCATTAAAAAAACCACTTTGCATACGGAAAATTTCTTTTTCAAATTTTCCTCTTCAAATGTTTAACAAAACCAACAATCATGAGAAAATTAACCAAAAGAATAGGCAAGCTCAACATTGAATGTGGTTTAAAAGATTGCAAGCTTGTAAATCCATGTCTCTATACTTTTGCACCTTCATTAGGATTGTCCAAACAACAACCCAAATAAATAAACTAAAACAAACATAATTGCATATTACACAACCAAGAGATTACTCTCGACTAAAAAATAAGAATATTGGTTGCAAAATCAAAAATAAATATGAAGTGCAAAATTTATCATTATGAGACTTAACGTAAAACAATGCTATATTTGTAAGACACTGGCAGTTTGTAATGGCCATTTTGTAAGGGCTTAACAAACAAAATCACATCATGTCCTTCCTAAATGGATTTGGGTTGCAAGTGTCCATGTTGATGTATTAGCATCACAACCCACTATAAAACTCATAAAGCATAGATGCATTAGATCATAAGAATTGAGAGTAATCAAGTATGTACACTAATTTTTCAACAATGAGAACTATAGTGGTCAATGCATGAAGATGGGTTACACTTTCGAGCCAAATATGGTGATGAAATTTCAAGTTTTTCCTCTTTTATGGGATTGAAGCCCTCAAAATTTATATAAGAGTTATTAATTTTGGTTCAAAATAAAAATACAATATGTGGAGAATTATGTTTTTGTCCTAATGATATTTTTTGAAAAAACGATTAGTCTCATATAATCTCTCAATTTACTATTAAATGCAATATTTGTCCTTACAAATTTTTGCACACTTAAGAGGCATGTTCATGTTCACGTAGCATAACCTAGTCTAAAATGTGTAGTTTTGTTAGGTCCCTATACTACTAGTGTAACCCCTTATTGTTATTAGTACAACCCCCTTATTATATTGTTGTGCCCATGTAGTCCCCATATTGTTATTATTGTGCCCCATAGAAGCCCACTATTGTTATTGTTGTGCCCTTACATTATTATTGTTATGTCGGCTCTGATTATATTATGACCCCTTAGACTCCTATATATAGAAACGAGGCCTTGTCATTTGTATCATCCAAGAATTGTTCATTTGTGTAGTGTAAATGAGGTTTCCCCCTCGAAGAGGCTTAGTTTGAGGGCTTTTATCTATCTTTTTTTAAGCTGGTTTCATAACATTTGGTATGAAACCTTTAGATTCTAGGATTTCGCTGCTCCAAACAGGTCATCGTGGCATTTTCACTATAACTTTTTTCTGCGATGTTTTAGAAGCTAAAAAACAAACCCATTTGAGATGCAGCATTTCTGAACCTTGGGTCCAAATTACAGATCTGTTCTTGCTATAGTTTTGGGACATGATATAAGGAATTTAGGGCTTTTGCAAGCTCCATAATTTCATCTAAAACAAGTCATCGTGGAATTTTCGCTATAACTTGTTTGCTACGAAGTTTCAGAAGCTAAAAAAAAATTGAGAAGAAAGTAGTCTGAACCTTGGGTCTAAATTTTATATCTTGTCCCATTATATTTTTGGATATATGATTTGAGGAAGTTAGGGTTTTTGCAGACTCTTGAATTACATCTTAAATAGGTGACCTTGGGAAAATCGTCATAACTTTTTCTCTAAGAAATAGATTGAAATTTTGTAATAAGTTACAGAAAGAGGACAGATTGTAGCTTTATTTGCATATTTTTCAGATCTAAAGGTCAAAAAAGTGACACGGGGCACTTCACATAATTTCACTCTTCTGAAAAAGTTTATAATCATGTCATCTTGGGAGATTGTGCATAACTCTTTCTTTGATAATCAAATTTCGATCAGACTGGTGGCATTGGAAAGAGGACGCAGAGGGCTACTGCAAATCGCGATTTCAGAATTGGAATATCCGAAATTACAGAGTTGCATTTGTTTCAAGGTCGATCTCCTAAAATCAAGAAAAAGCGAGATGAGGAAGTTTGATGGCAATGATCCGGTAAATTGGATACTACAGATGGAGAAATATTTTGATCTACATGGTGTACCACTGTTACAAAAGGTACGTATTTCATCTAATTATTTAGAACCGAATCAATTTTTATGGTATAAAGGGCTTTGTTCTCGTAAACCACTTGTCATGTGGTCAATTTTCACGGAGGAAATGATAGCACATTATGAGGATACAAAGAGAAACACCTTCTTTAGCCAATTGATAAATCTCAAACAAAAGTTTTCAATGGAAGAGAACATTGAGGACTTTCAAAAATTGAATATAAGGGAAAATGATATTCCAGAGAAGCAGAGGATTGATGTCTCCATAGGGACTTTAAAGGATAACATTCAACATGAGGTTCATCATTGGGAACCTGATTCATTAGAGAAGGCATTTAGGTTGGCAAGAAAAGTGGAAAGAAAAATTATGGAAACAAGTCTACCCCTCACAACTATAAATATGGAAGTGTTGTTTCTCCTAGCCTTCCATAACCTACAAGGTTGACACAACAACAGTTAGAAGAAAAAAGAGAAAAGGGGATTTGTTACAATTGCGATAGCAAATGCGCTAAAGGTCATAAGTGTGTTGAGAAGAAATTATTTTACATAGATTATGAAGAGGAGGAAGAAAAGGATCAAGAAACATCAAAAGAAGGGGATATACACTAGGAACCAATTGTAGAGAAAGAAGAAATTAATCTTACCATATCTTGTAAAGCATTGCCAAGAATTACCACTCCTCAAACTCTTAAGATAGAAGGACATATCAAGAAGAAAAAGGTTCAAGAAGTGAAAGATCACATCGAGAAAAAAGAAATGAATCCAACCGTATCTTGTAATGCATTGGCTGGAATTACCACTCCTCAAACTATCAATATAGGACATATCAAGAAGAAAAATGTTCAATAAGTTAAAGATCACATCGAGCGTCAAGAAATGAATCCGACCATATCTTGTAATGCATTGGAAAAAATTACCACTCCTTAAACTATAAAGATAGAATGACACATCAAGAAGAAAAAGGTAATAGTGTTGATTGATTCGGGTAGTACCCATAACTTTATTCATTGTAAGATAGCCAAGGAATTGAATTTCTTCCTATATCCAACACCAGAGTGTCAAGTGACGGTTGTAAGTGGAGGAACCATAAATTTCTCTTGAAAGTTCCATAATATCAAGCTATCCATGGGAGAATATGTATTGAATAGCCCAATGCTTTCCATTCCAATGGGTCGTGTTGATGTTGTACTAGGAGTATAATGGATACAATCCTTGGGTACAATAGCTTTTAATTTTCATGAAATTTTCTTCGGAAGGAAAGGAAGTTGAATTAAGAGGTATCACAGGGAAACCAGGAAAGATAATCAGCTCTAACAGAATGACAAAGCTTCTAAAGAAAGAGCAATGAGGCATAATTGCACAATTATGTTCACTAATGGTTCCCACATCGATATAATCTATTTCTCTAGATCTCCAAAAAGTCTTAGAAAATCATTCCAAGGTATTTGAGACTCCTAAAGGTCTCCCACGTATTTGTGACCATGATCAAGCTATTCATTTGATTCCAGGAAGTGTTCCTCCAAGCATCAGACCTTATAGATATCCATATTCCCAAAGGAGTGAAATCGAACATATGGTTGTAGAAATGGTAGAGGTTGGTATAATTATCGAACCAAATTTCATAAACAAAGTAAGGGATGAATGGAAGAATGGCGAAGGAGGGTGGGAACTCATTCAAAACTTGTCGTATATCTCAGTTCCAACAATATTGCAAGAACTTGACAAGGAAGGAAAAATCATATTGGAACCTGAAGCATTCACATAACCGAGAAGTTGATAGCTACGAAATTGATCAATTTCATATTATCTCATCAAGTGGAAGAACTTACCCGCTGAGGATTCCACATGGAAGGATGATAATTTTATATAGAAGCATCCAGAACTACTCAAGCGTTGAGGACAACACTTTTTGAAGGAGAGGGGCATGTTAGGTCCCTATACTACTAGTGTAACCCCTTATTGTTATTAGTACAACCCCCTTATTATATTTTTGTGCCCATGTAGTCCCCATATTGTTATTATTGTGCCCCATAGAAGCCCACTATTGTTATTATTGTGCCCTTACATTATTATTGTTATGTTGGTTCTGATTATATTATGACCCCTTAGACTTCTATATATAGAAAGAAGGTCTTTTCATTTCTATCATACGATAATTGTTCATTTGTGTAACATAAAGGAGGTTGCCCCCTCAAAGAGGCTTATTTTGAAGGTGTTTATCTATCTTTTCTATATTTTTGTAAGTTGGTTTCATAACAAGTTTATATATATAGATATATTAACATGAGCTACACAAAGAGAACTAAGTTTTTCATATTAAAATTTTATTTTTCTATGCAAAATTATATTTTTTATTATTTTTCGAAGTTGGAAAAGTAGCATTTCAATTGCATTTTGGAGACGAGTGTGTTCATGTAAGACTTTTTTCAACTCTTTAAATAAATTGAAAAACCAAGAGTACCCTTTTGAAGAGGACCCGTAAACAAAGATAGTGGTATTTTTTGAAATATTTACGTTATGTACATTTTATGTTCTTGTTTTTTTATTCATCCCCTTTGAAATTGTCCAAAACTATTTCAATTGTAATGTTTAAAAGAAATTAGATGAAAAATAGCATATGAATTTTAAAGTGTCAAACTTGTATGCCATTTGATAGAGGATTCTTTCATGAATCCAACATGATCAACTCTACCACTTAACGACAAACTCTACCCTAAATCTTCTAGGGTACAAAATGGAGTTGCAGAGAAAACTACAAAAGGGGTGTTGAAACTATGATTTTTAGGACCTCAGGAGCTCGATTGAGCACTTAAATTCAAATTTAAAATTTCTCAATTAATCATTAAATAAACTCTCGATCAAGTCGTATAGGTGGTTAACTAGCGGCTCGATCAAGCCATTAAAAGGCTACCCAACACCAATCGCCTACCAACTTGTATTAATGTTATTTATGTAAAATTTTATAGCTTAATGGGTCGAGCAAGCCTCTTCTGTCAACCTAGGAAAAATAAAATAATAGCAAACATTCATTCATAAAGAATGTCAGAGCGTGAAAATTACACAAGGATTCATAGCAAACATGGGAAATTGGAGATTTTGATTTAGAAAATGAACAAAATTCTCATCCATAGAGGAAAGGAAAGAAAAATTTAGAGAAAGGATGAGAAAAAGACGACATACATTGAGATAACAAGAAGATCATGCAATTCAAGAAATTCATACAAATACAAGTAATTCAAATTGTCTCACTTCTCATATTAATTGCTCCATATTGTATGCATTATGAAATATAATTGAAAACCAGAAACAAATGGAGAATGAAACAATAAAACTAAGATAAAATAAAAATTGAAAGTAATATCATGTAGTTAAAAATTTAGATGTAACAAAAACTAAATAAAACCGCTTGAAACCATGCAAATTATTGAAAACCACTTGAAACCATGCAAATTATTGAAAACTACTTGAAACCTTTGTTTATTGGAATTTTCTGAAACCATTTGAATTCGTGAATATTATGAATCTCCTTTGAATTGTAATGGTTTAAGATAACCCACAAAAACTAAGGATTTGATTTAACCAAAGAAAATCATTGTAAGATAATTTCCATATATTATTTACATGAATTACAATTCATGGCAATCTATTTACAAGAGGGATTAGCAAAAATGGTTGTCACATAGGTCTTCCAAAATCTATAAACATTAGTTTGATTAATGCTTTATATCCTTGTAGGAGTTAATAGAGAGAAAATGTGTCAAGGTCTATATGGAGAAAGAATATCCATCCTTCCAATGTGCATGTTGAGAAGACATTCTTTGTTAAACATATATAACAACATTAAATTTTCATAACATTCATAATCATATATAACATTTAATGGTTCCTTGAATCCTAAATGATAATCCCTACCTTTAACTTGAACTTATAATAATGATGATAACATTGTAGATTCATAGTTGATAAGACCTTGATGCATCTTCATTATTCTATAAATCCACTAAAACCTCTATCTCTTGATTTCTTTTTGTTTCCTTATCAACAATTTCATTGGCCTTCTCATACTTCTCATCCCACATTTCTTCCAATTTTTATTTGGAATTGTGAATTTCTCTGTAGTTATGATAAGTTCTTCCTTTAAGAATGTTCTTATTACTATCTGTTTATGTTCATTTTAGTTACATGTTTTAAAAACGCTAAATGATATGGTGCTTCTAATGAAGAAAACATTTTCTAACTAATTTGATTTTGTATAGTAGGCTTTCAAATATTAACATACTTAAAAACTAGTTGAATAGGTTCCTTATTGTATTGTGGAGTGTGTATTTATGTACTGCATGTTTTTTAGTCTCAAATTATCTCATAGTTGATTAAATTTGCATCAACTTATAGATAGAGATTATATTTTCTCTCCTAAAATAAAATATTCCCTTCAATTTGGTAATCACTAGATTGATTTTTCAAGAATATTTCATTCTCTCAAATTCAAAAGATTTGTCATATCATTAAGTTCTAAGTAACAATTCCCTGTAAAATATTATTTATACTTCCTATGTAAGAATTTAAACTTTATTTCTATTAGTCTTCAGCTCAACAACATTGTAAATTATTATACAATATCATCTTCATCAATTTTACTAGATATTCATCCTCTTTTCATTATTGAGCCACTCTCTTTGGATTCTTTAGTAAATTCTCCAAATCTTCTAATTTTATTCCTAGCACCTATTATTTTTTAATCAGCTAAATCTAGTTTATTCTCTTCTCACAATCCCTTTTACTTGACATTGGATTTAAATAATTGAAATGTTTGATAAATGAGATATATGAACAAAAATATAATACCATCCTTGTCACACTAGGGATCACATTTAGTTTTAGGTTTATATAGTCTTTTGAATAAATGGAAAATAGTTTCTAAGAAGAAGTAGTTTTGAAAAAGGTCTTGAAATGCTTCAATTGGTAAATGTGATTTGTTGTGAAACCAAACAAAGCTTCAAACCTAGATTCACTAGCAAAATTTTGGGGTTATGTCTAACAATAGATCACCTTTATCACATACCCTTCAATCCTATAGACAAATGGTTATAATTTTTTTCATTTTTTAAACATGTGTTGGGGGAGTGTGAAGACAGATTCTTGCTTGTGGGACTAGATTACTTGGTAAATAGGTATATATTGACAATTTACTCTCCAATTTCTCTAATTTTATTCTTAACACCTATTCCTTTTAAATCATTTTTCACTTTCCTTCTATTCTCACAATCCCTTTTAGTTTGCATTGAATTTTAACTCAAATGTTTGGTGAATGAGATGTATGAAAAAAAATGTAACACCATATTTGTTGTAGATATCACTTTTAGTTTAGGATCTATATAGTATCTTGAAGAAACGAAAATGTTTTGCTAAGAAGAACTAATTTTAAAAAATGTCAAATGCTTCACTTAGTAGATGGATAAATGGAGGTGTGTATATATATATATATATATATATATATATATATATATATATATATATATATATATATATATATATATATATATATATATATATATATATATATATATATATATATATTTTTTAATTTTTTTACATTATTAAATGAATAAAGCAATTCCAATTTTTTTTAGTAGTATGGTACATTTTCTTGAAATAACTAATTAAATACAATAATTTTATATAAATTAGCAATTTTTAATTATGTTATTAAAAAATTTATTAAAAGAAAAAAATGTATCTAAAAAAGATTAACAACATTGTGTTTTATTAATCATTTATAGAAATATATTTAACCACGCATTATAACTATATAATACATATTCCAAATGACAATTTTTAAACACTTAAATTATAACATATCATTAAAATTTATATATAATTAGTGAATGTTTTTTTGCCAACATAACTTCATGATTTAACATAAAAGTTGGCTTAGTGGGTCTTGACCCAGGTTTAGAGTTAGTTGTGCCAAACAAAACCCTACACTACTGGCCCTTTCAGCATCAACCAACGTGGCGCGCACTGAAGTCTCACCCGAACCAGTATGGGAGGATGCTGGTGTTATCGGGAAAACTAGTGTCTATGCAGAGCTGCTAGTCCCACTAAGGCTGGTAGCTACCTTAGAAACAAACAAACTAAAAACTACTTACGTTTTCCTTAATGAGAAATAGATAAGAGAGGAATAAGGAGACCAACCTCTGTCTTGCGCTTGGTTCCTTGTTCGATTCCTCTCCCTTCTGATAAGTCTTCGCCACTCGCTTCCTTGTCTACCCAGCTTCAAAGAGCACCTGTAGAATAAAAGCAGCATAACACTATCTAAGAACATAGATCTATTATCATAAACAATATAGGACCAGATGTATATTGACCACACAAATGCATATAACATCAATCATACAAGAATGTGGAGGAAAACTTGAATAGCTTTATTGATAATCAAGAAAGGGTAAAGAGGATTACAACCAATTGTTCTGACCCAGCATCGTCCTCTCAGCAAGAAAGCCCTTCTTCACCTCATGAAAATCTTAGATCACCCAACACTATGATGTTGCACCAAGAAACCAATAGCACTTCCTTACAAGATACAAAATTCCAGCCTCCAACCTCCGGATCTCTGGGATGAGAGATCTATATATAGATATTTGCAGACGTGTGAGTCAGCTCTGGGTTTTTGATTAGTGTCTTCTCTCTTATATTTCTTGATTCCACTTGGAGATCTCATTGATCTCTTACTCATCCTTGGGCAATTCTGAGAGGCAAGTGTCATAGGAGAAGTTTCTGGAAGATTCCATGATCATCCACCTCACAAACTGTCTCTGCCACTTGTCTTTTCTCGTCCATCACATCCCATAGAAGGGCTTTTCAACATGCATCGCACTTCCCGTGTGCATTAGGTGGGATGCATCGCACTTTGACCATGGAGCAGGTGAGATGGTCCAGTTTTGACCAGTTCTGAGTAGTTTTTCATGGAGAACTTCTGGGAGATGATGTAATCATATGACCTTGTTCTTTTAGGGGTTGGAACAACACTTTTAGGGACTTAAGAGCCCTTGGTTTATGGACATTTATGATTGGGGTTGCAATGCCCAAAAATGTCTATAACAGTTGCCCCCTAAAGCATGAGGTCGTTAATCTTTTGATGTCGGGTGAAATGCTTTATCATGAGGATCTGAAGTTTTTTCGAGCTGGAAGGCGACCTATAATAAGATACAATACAATACATTATCTTCATAATATTTTCATGATCTAGATGAGGCGGGTATTCCCATGCTCAGCTTTATAAATTCATTTTCATGTACATAAGACAGACAATCGTCTGAGTGTAGACTGATGATTTTGGTAGAGCCACCATCCCTCGGATTGGATGATTATCTATGCAGTAATGATGTACATTTGATGTCTTTATTTTCCTGAATATATATCGCAGCCCGGATGGATGAAACTAGATCCGAGGTCTTCAATCTCGTTCGATCTTCACTCAAAGTACAAGTTGATCCATGTGAGAGATGTTCTGAAGTCAAACATGGAAATACATCGCCTGATTACTAGCCAATGATGTAAGTTGTTAACAGGCATGAGAGGAATCACCGATAATGATGATGACCCTCAAGGTACTACAGTAAAATTAACGTGGTGTGAATAAGGGACTTGGCATCGAACACCACGCAAAATCTTTTGATCAAAGGCCATTGATGTAAACCTGTCAAGGGTTGTTCCTAGATCGACTTCTTGGATAATGAGCTGATGTCGACAAGAAGCGATCCATCATAGGAGGGCCTTAGTGAATCCCACATCAATGACACGGAACGGAGCAAATGATTTTAATGGAGGTGAAAACGATCTGGTGATATAAGGTTCAGGGTGGCGGTCATGAAAGAATGGAGAGTAAATGTATTGCAGTGGGTGAGACACAGGTGAATTCTCTGAGCGACTTCTCTTGAACATATCGGAGACACTGACATGATGGATCGGTAGCATTAACCACAAATATGGATCGTGTGACGAAACCATGGTGATGTGACCAGTGAATGGAACAACCCAACCCGACTCGAATGCGGAGTGAAAGTGTCATGTTCAAGAGCGACTTGCTACCAACAAAGTTTCTTCAAGTTTTCTTCCCAATTTTTCTCCAGCCATTGCTGACCAGTACCTCTTTATTTTTGTCAAGCTTGAGGAGGATAACATATGCTTGTTCTATAATTTTCCCTTCGGGCAAACCCATCGCTATGTTTTAACGAGACTAGCGATAGTGAAACTCGTTCTTGTTTGTTATGGACAAGTTTGTCGCTATTCGGTTTTAACGAGTTTAACGACAAAGATAACTCGGTCCTTTTCAATTTTAGAGAGTCTGAAAAGGGACGTAAAGGAAACTCCAAAAATCCCTTTTCGTCACATAATCCCTTGAGTCCGAAAAAGTATAAAACAATACAAAAGGGATGAATTTTCGGTACTTTTAACCAGTCGAACAAAACAAGCGCTCGATATTTTTGTGTAATAATCCCTTAGGTCCAAAAAAAATTAAAATCTAAAGGAGGGATAGCACTTCCGGCCACTTTAACGAGCTGGAGAGGGCAATGGCTCGACAATATTTTCATATTTTATGAGTCAGTTGAAAAGATCTTAAAGGAGACTCGTTTTTTAGGAACAAGTGATAGATTCAGGTAGCAGTTGATTCCAGGTAAGGTTTGGAATTTTCCAATCACGGCAATGTCAAAGGATGGCTAACAGGATCACTCTTCGCAGCTGTTCCTCAAAAGGGGTAAACAATCAAATGGGGGTGAATGATCGACCAATACAGAGTGGAGGTGATGATGAGAACACGACCAAGGCTTCAAAGGTTGATGGTAAAACATTCACAATGGTTATTTACCAGAAATTGGTTCATTTTTTAATGAGCTTAAACTCTGGAGGAACATTTTCTCATTTCTTATGTTTATTTTTTAACGAGCTTGAATTCCGCGTTAAAACTACTTGAGGCGGGTTTATTTTTTAACGAGCTTGAACCCTGCAGTAACACTACTCGTGATAAGTTTGCATGCCCCTAGCATAATAACGCAAATCGAGGTGCATTCCCCCAAGCTTCATTGCATTCAACTCGGTGGTTGGAATGAAGGTTTACCTTTGAGATTTGGAGCGGGATTTGTTTCATTTTTTAATGAGGTTGACACAGTAAAAGAACTATCCTCATGACTCCTTGTTTCATTTTTTAACGAGGTCGACACGAGATAAGAACCGTCCTCGGAATCCACCATATTTACAGTATTTGATAGAAAATCAAAAACTGAAGGATGATTAAGGTCATTGGAATAATCTTCGTTGTAATCCGGGAGATGGGAACGATGGTGGTAATCTTCCCATGGTGCCTCCCCTAACATCATTGATTGAATGATTCCTTTATCTGTAGAATGTACATGCGACCAAGGATCTGAAGAGGTACCATATTCCTTAGACCTATCTATCCAAACACTCGATGAGAATTGAATTGGGTTTGGCCCCCAGGCCAAGAAAATTGATTTCTACAATATTTCTAAAATGGTGATGATCCATGCTGACAAAATGTTTAGGAATCTTCCGAATCCATTAGATATAGAAGATTTCATATTGCAGGTTTCCACTGTGGCCACTTCCACTAGATTACTTGGAGGCGGTAGGGAAAAAGTACCCATTAAGGCAGGGTCTTTTAGGAGACCTACTCTGATATTTTGAAGCAAATGATTGCTTCCATGGATCATTGGAATGCTTCCCGTAACTTGTGAACTGTTGGGGAGAAATGTTTTTTGGTCGACGATTGTAATTCCTCCTTGAAAGGGAAATGTAATCTTCCTAAAGTAGGTCGACACAACTACAGCCATGGCATATATCCACGGCCTTCCCAGTAGGATGTTGTAATCGAGGTTTCCATCGATTACTTCAACATCAATTTCTACTGTTTTTCCCCCTAGTTCAACTTGCAAGTTACTTGAAATCCCGCATGGAGTGTATAATCATCCATCAAATTCTTTTAACATTGTTGATGATCGCGACAAGGGTGGTGAGCCTAAATTTTTCCAGCAACTAATCGACATAGTACATGTAGATGCCCCCTCATCAATAATTGTTTGATGAACAGTTTTGTTGAGGGCTTTCACTTGAATAAGGAAAGATAGTTGAGCTGGTAACTGAGGGTCATATCCTTTGTGATTAAAGGATACAAGATTGGAATCCATTGGGTCAATCCCACCTATTACTGATAATAGATCCTGCTTTTGGGAGAGGAACTTTTGCGGTACCTCAAGTGTCGACATAGCGGACGACAATTGGGCCAAGTCCTCTACTATATTATAATTCTGTGCTACTTTTGCACGAGGATTAAATGTCGATTTGTGTACTACTCCCTTTGGCGACTTTATCATTGGTTCAGGAATGATGGGTGGCACAACTTTGGTCAAAGTTGTTGTTGAACTATTAGGTTGTTCATTAGCCTTGTTATTCGACAACTATGGATTCTCGTAATCTTTATTCCTTGTCACAGAATCATTTTGCTGCTTTGAGATAGATAACATAAGCACTTGGGAACGGGAAGCATTTTGATTAGCAACCAGTTTGGTTCCCGGGCTTAGAAACGGATCAGTCAATACTGCTGAGGTTTTTGAACTCTTAAAGAGTTTCTTAACTTTAGCTTTATGTGGACAATCTCTCGTCCGATGATCCTCATCGCATATCTGACACCCCGCAGGGGGTTTCCTTTGCCCAGAAGGGTTTGCAGAAGGTTTTTCAGGAGATGACTCATCCTTCTTCTTTTTTCTCCCTTTCTTTTTCTTCTTGCCCCCTGGTTGCTTCAGTTGTTTTCCCTTGTCGGTTGACAAGGCATTTACCTCCGAGGCGAGAAGTTCTTCATTTGCATTTTGATCAGAAATCTTACGGGCTTTCTTAGATGTAGCCTTTGTCGATTTCATGCATGTTGTACCTATCACGCCATCACTGACATGAGAGTATTTGTTTGATTTAGGAGGGGGAGGAACAGAAAATTCTGGTCTAGGAGCATCAGGTATTTTATCGTAGAGCATGCTAGACTGAGTATAGATCAAGTCTAGATATTGTGCACGAGAAATAACTTGCTCTTCAGTGACGACTCCTCCCTTTGCCACATCTTATGTGATAGAAGGTAATAATGAATTAATAAACCATTCAGCTAGCAGCTGATCAGGAACATATGTTTTTACCATTCTGCGATGACATCGCCACTCATGAATATGATCAGATATGTGAGTGGCTGTTGTCTATTTGAAATTGGTAAGAAGCTCCGTTCCTGTTTCATACCTTATTGGTAACTGAAAATGGGTTAAAAAGTTTGTAGCTAGGGTGCTGAAGTTATTGAATGAAGCTCTAGGCAATTCGATATACCATTTTGTTGCTAGACTAGCTAACGTTCGCTGAAAAAGGCGAAGCCTAATCGAATCATCATTTAGAGTGTTAGATGAACACCAGAGATGAAAGGTTATTACATGATTCGACGAGTCTTCACCCGGATTTCAATTAAATTTAGGAATATCTGACGGAATTTTATGCGGAATCGTCGGCCACCAAGGGCTGTAAGCAATTGGATCATTCGTCAGCCGGTTTAGATCTCGTATTTATAGAGTTTCTACAAAGGGCAACTGTTGATTCAAGTTAGGTGAAGCATACCCAGGATAATATGGAATCGCCTGACCAGTGGGTCTTTGCATACCAGCATAATGTATTTGATGCTGGTAACTTTGATAAGGTTGATGGGCATAACCATTATAATATGGTTGTTGGTAACCACTTTGGAAATGCGGTTGCCCATTACTTACAAAGACTTGTTGCTTAGGTCCTTGATATGATTGCTGGAATGGCGGTTGTTGAGATTGAATCAACCATGGTTGTTGGACCATTTGTTGTTGCCCAATACTAGATGATTGACCAATATGAGGAGTCATAGTAATTGTTTGAGCCTGAGTCGCTCCAGATAAGGAGGCACTAACCTGAGGTTGTGATTGAGTCATTGAGACAAGAGATTTTTGTATTGCAACCTGAGAAAATTGGGGTTGACATACAACAGATAGTGCTTGTACTTGCGATGCAGTCACCATAGCAGGTATAGTGGGAATATTCGACACAGGGTGAACTGGTTGCATTGAATATACAACCCTTGGTTGTTGAGGTAGTATTGTACCCAACCGCTGGATGTAATTCCAGTTTGACCTAAACTTTGTTGTAAACTCTCATATGGTTGTTCTCCGGGAGGGAACAATGAAAAGGCATACTATTATAGACATTTTTGGGCCCTACAACCCCAAGCATGAAATTTCCATAAACCAAGGGCTCCTAATTCCCTAAAAGTGTTGTTTTAACCCCTAAAGGAACAAGGTCAACAGATTACAGCTTCTCCCAGAAGTTTTCCATGAGAAAGTGCTCAGAATTGGTCAAAACAGGATCATTGCAACTGCTCCACTAGCTAGGTGCGTTGCATCTCACCCAAATACACTGTGAGGGTGCATTTCATTTCAAAAGTCCCTTCTGTGGGGTGCGATGGGCGAGAAATAACAAATGGCAGTGTCATTCCGTGAGGTGGAGAGGCAATGGAAGCTTCCAAAATCTTCTCCCTTGACACTTGCCTCACTAAATTCGACCAAGGATGAGTAAGAGGCCCTCAGTATCCAAGTGGAATTAAGAACTATCAGAGAGAAGACACTAATCAAATCACAAGCTGACTCATCCCCCTTACAGATATCTATATATGGATCCCTCATCCCAGAGATCCGGAGGCTAGAATTTTGCATATTGTAAGGAATTGTTGTTGGTTTTTTGAGACAAACATCAGATTGTTGTGTGATCTAAGCTTTGTTTGAGGTGAAGAGGGGCTTCTTTGCTGGGAGGTTGATGCTGGGTCAGAACAACTGGTTGTAACTCCTCCTCACTCTTTTCTTGTTTATCAATAAAAACTATTTGAGTTTTCCTCCATGCTTTTGTATCATTGATGCTGGTTACATTTGTATGGTCAATTTATATCTAATCCTAGATTGTTTATGATTATAGATCCATGTCTTTGTATAGTGCTATGCTTCTGTGATCTTACAGGTATTTTGTGAAGCTGGGCGTGCAAGGGAGCAGGTAGCTGAGGACTATCAAAGAAGAGAGGGATCGAATTGAAGGATTAGCGCAACACAGAGGTTGGTCTTTCTGTTCCTCTCTATCTATAATCCATAAAGGAAAAAAAAAGTAGTTTTTCTCTGCTTGTTTCTAAGGCAGCTGTCACACCTTAGTGGGATAGAGCAGTTCTAAATAGACACTTTTCCCTGTAACACATACTGCCCTCCATATGGTGGCAATCCAGTACTTAAATGGTAGATTGGCCTTTGAAGACACATTGGATCAATTTGTTGAGTTTCAACATAAGAAATACCAGATGATAATCCAGATGAAGAAATAGGCACTGACCATGTCGTTGAAACAGTCCCTGATTGGACTCCGGCTTGTTGTTGATAACTTGCCGGTACAGATGGTATACCGGTGAACATCGTTGGAGTAGCAGCAGGAGGCTCTGCCGCTGCTGCATCAGATGACACAGTCCCAGATGTCGACGGTTGTTCAAACATATCTAGTCTATCCAAAATATTTCCTAGTGATTCTACAAGAACTTGCGATGAAGGGAGACTAAATTCTAAGACCAATGAGGGAACAGTGATGTTATTCCGATTAAAATAAATTTTAGATGCTTTGACACAACTTGTTTTTTCAATTTTTAAGAGTCGAGAAAAAACAAAAGATGCCTCTAGTCGCCTTCGATTTTTAATGAGCCTGAAGTGACAAGTGCTCAGATGGACCTTTTCCTTTAAGGAGTCTGAAAAGGAACAAATGAGACTACTCCAAAAATCTAGACAGAGGGATTACCAAACCAATCGCAAAACTACAATACTTTTTACGGTACGGTAGTCAATCTTCCCGAATGTTGTGTTCAGTGCATTGCGATCGATAGGGCGACAGACACGACCTCCTATGGATAAAGGATAAAGCCTATTGTGGTCTCCCAAAATATACTCGATGGTACGTGGGAGCACAAGTTCGTACTGGCACTTGTCATCTCAAAGTGGAGGAATCACCCAACCAACGGTGAAAACAACAGTTACCAGGCTTTACGACGCCGGAATATGACTCTAGCTTAAATTTATTTTAAAGTTTATCTTGCTTAATAAATTTTCCTTTCAGGTTCACCGCATGATGTAGATGTACAATTCCTAAAATGCAATCTAAGATGATAAACAGTCGTTTAATCTTCTTTTTGCAATGAAACTCCTAGCTACTAAGGAAAGAGAGATGATTTTCTTTCAACAAAGAGCAGAGAGCACACACTATATGCACTTGTCCTAAATCAAACCAACAAACATTATAAATGAAAATGCACATGCATGTATTTGTTTTCAAACTTCTTAATGTGTGAATGATAAAAAAGAAAGCTAAGCACAAATCTGAATTATTTTTCAAAGCGACAATTACTAACAAGCTTCTTTTCAAAACAAAATGAGGACAATGACGACACTTAGCTATTCAGAATTGAAAACTTGCTTTCAACACTTGAAAAACTACTAATTCAAATCAAATACAAGAGTAATAGTGTAATCGACTATCAAGAACAATCAGATTCTCTTCTATGACTGAAAACGACACTTGCGACACTTTCAAATCAAGAAACGACAGTTCAATTATGCTACTTATTTGTAAAAGAGAACTGAAAATGACTCAAAATACATAAAAACATTTACAGTTCTTTGCACAATGGAGGCAGAATAATGGCAAGGAAGGGGGTTTCCAACAGAGGTGTACTGACTACAGGTAGCAAAACTCCTGAATAGAGCTGAAAAGAGTGAACACAGAAGCCAAAATCTAAGAGCAGAAGAGGTCTGATCAGCGCACCTGTAGCACAGGGAAACTGAAATGCAACACACCTACTACACTCGGGAAGTGCGATGCATTCAGGTTTCAAAGAAGACACAGTGCGATGGACCAGGGACGAGACTTTAGCTGGGTTCTGGGTCACAGTTTGCAGCTCAGTTCAGGGATTTAGGCCGAGCAAGTGGTAATCAGTAAATCAATCACACGGGTAGATCTAAAGAGGTTACTAGAGCCACCACAAGGGCAATTAGAGAGCTTGTAAATCAACTATTTAATTCATAAACAAAACCCGAAGATAGACTGAAGCAGCATTGATCTACTTTTCACTTGCATAGAAAATGCAGTTCGAAGGCTAGTTGGCTTGACTTCAGGCTCCGTCTGTAAGTTTATAAAGTAAACAAATGTAGATAAACAAACAATATATTCGATCCCCAGTGGAGTCTCCATTTTGTTATCGGGAAATCTAGTGTCTATGCAGAGCTGCTAATCCCACTAAGGCTGGTAGCTACCTTAGAAACAAACAAACTAAAAACTACTTTCGTTTTCCTTTATGAGAAATAGATAAGAGAGGAATAAGGAGACCAACCTCTCTCTTGCGCTTGGTTCCTTGTTCGATATCTCTCCCTTCTGATAGGTCTTTGCCACTTGCTTCCTCGTCTACCCAGCTTCAAAGAGCACCTGTAGAATCAAAGCAGCATAACAATATCCAAGAACATATATCTATTATCATAAACAATATAGGACCAGATGTATATTGACCACACAAATTCATATAACATCAATCATACAAGAATGTGGAGGAAAACTTGAATAGCTTTATTGATAATCAAGAAAGAGCAAAGAGGATTACAGCCAATTGTTCTAACCCAGCATTGTCCTCTCAGCAAGAAAGCCCTTCTTCACCTCATGAAAAGCTTAGATCACCCAACACTATGATGTTGCACCAACAAACCAATAACACTTCCTTACAAGATACAAAATTCCAGCCTCCAACCTCCAGATCTCTAGGATGAGAGATCTATATATAGATATTTGCAGAGGTGTGAGTCAGCTCTGGGTTTTTGATTAGTGTCTTCTCTCTGATAGTTCTTGATTCCACTTGGAGATCTCATTGATCTCTTACTCATCCTTGGGCGATTCTAAGAGGCAAGTGTCACAGGAGAAGTTTCTGGAAGATTCCATGATCATCCACCTCGCAAACTGTCTCCGCCACTTGTCTTTTCTCATCCATCGCACCCCATAGAAGGGCTTTTCAACATGCATCACACTTCCCGTGTGCATTAGGTGGGATGCATCGCACTTTGACCATGGAGCAGGTGAGATGGTCCAGTTTTGACCAGTTCTGAGTAGTTTTTCATGGAGAACTTCTGGGAGATGATGTAATCAGTTGACCTTGTTCTTTTAGGGGTTGGAACAACACTTTTAGGGACTTAAGAGCCCTTGGTTTATGGACATTGATGATTGGGGTTGCAGTGCCCAAAAATGTCTATAACAGCTAGAACCAATTTTTGGCATCTAGAGATCAGTGTGATGCACTTTTTATGTCCTAGATATACCTTCGCACCGATCTCTAAGCCCTTACATCTTAGCACTGTAGTTTCTTTCAAATAGCCTCTAGACCTCCGGGAAGGTCTACGATCGACGTCTGTGGACCCTTAACAGGTAGGTTATCTAATTACGCGCATCATAGACTAGCATTAGATAGGAATCCACACAGATTTTCTTAAGTGCTTAATAAACTTAACAAAAAGTATTATAACCTTCTCGTAAATACTTAACGTGCATTGTGTTCTATTAATAAGACTTATCTAGTAGATTCACAAATCAATACATCATTATTTCATAAAGACATTATATCATCACAACACATATTGCAACATAAATAGTAGAGGGAAAAATATAAAACATATGAATTTCTCCAACATTCTTCTTTATTGATCTTCAGTACAATGTTACACACTCAAAGCTTCCCTATGCACTCAGCTACAAGGGTCCGCACACTCAACTGCGGACACTACTCTAAGCCTCTGTGCACTCAACTGCAGAGCCTTTTCCTCCTCTAGGACTCACTTCTTTTTGCTAACTCCCTAGGACTCTATTCATCATACCCATAGACAAAAGCATAGATCTGCCTTAAACTCTCTAAGACACACCTATTTATACAATCCCATGGTTTGCGGACCAAGGGTAGATCTCCAAACCAACTCAATATTTTACATAAACAAGGGAAAAAAACCTTTTTGACTCCTATCTACCTACACACTCTGCATCCACAATTCATGGAGACTTTACATCGTTTTGTCAAAACTTACATCAAAACTTGGGTTTTTAACCCAAAACTAAGCCAGGAGACCCCATCCCAACAAGCCCCCAACACAAAGATCGTGACTCGCCCTCGAGTAACTTAGCTGGCATGGTGATCTTACTGCGAATATCCCCAACTCCACCTA
The DNA here is from genome assembly GCA_031772625.1 of Pinus tabuliformis. Lineage (NCBI taxonomy): Eukaryota > Viridiplantae > Streptophyta > Pinopsida > Pinales > Pinaceae > Pinus > Pinus tabuliformis. The sequence continues at coordinate 891,854,868 of CM062807.1, read as the reverse complement.
CACAACTGCTATCTCAGCAGTGCTTTGGGTAGCTGCCTGCTTCACTTGTTCAATGAGCTGCTCTATAGCTAGTCCTTCGCCGGCCAGCTTGATCTTCTGCTGTGTGAGTTGCAAGTTCGTCAGCTTCTCCTGAATATTGTTGAGACTTGGTAGGCTTCTTCCAACCTAGGACCCAACCTTGCCTTAAGCACTACCTCTTTTTTCTGAGCTGCTTCCACCTGTGTGAGGAGCTTCTTCCCCTCCTGCAACTTCGTGAGGCACTGCAGTGTAGAAATTGAGTGCGTTGTCAGCCTAACCTCATCATACTTCTTTTGGAGCTTGCAGATCTCTATACTTAATATATGTAGGTTGGGGTCTTCCTGCATGATCGTCACCAACTCCATTTCATGACCAAACAAGGTTGTGCAGTCCACAACTGTAGCATCCAAAGTAGCGATCCCTTCCTGGATTGTGACTCTACATTGTTTCCTGACCTCGGGTGGAGTCGAAGGTTGTGATTTGAGGTGCATCTCCATGATTTTCATATTGAGCTCAAACTGAACTCTTATCACTTATTATTTTGCATCACGAACACCTGCAGCTAGTTTACAGATCTTGGCCTCGGGTTGTACATCCTCAGGTATGTGCAACTCCGGTACTGTTCTGCACGCCTCTACAACCGCGATCGCCAGCTAGGAGCTCTATCCCTAGATAGTATCCCTTTCCTCCATGACCTGCATCTTCTCAGCAAACATTTGTTCATGGTCCACCCGGTACTCGCTTATTAAACTGAGAGTTCGTTGCTCCCGAGCTCTCAGTTCCACTGTCACTTCTGTCTGCAGCACATGAAGAAATTCATTAGGGAGCACTGCAATATTGATGCTGATGTTCTTCAGGGTACTTAAGATGATCTTTTCAGTAGCCCATTCCACACTCAGGGACCCTTCTGGCAGAGAAACTATTCTCAGGTCCATGGTCCTTACCAGTTCTACAGCTTGATTGGTCCTCGGTGCTAGGCTCATCTGTGCGATGCTCACTTGACCTGCACCCACCTGTATTCTGCTAGTTTGGAATTGTAACTCGCGCAGTTCCTTATGGACATTTCCCAACAACTGCATGTATTGTTGCTCAAATTCCTGCAACAGTTCGGTTGTAGTGTCATACACCGTGTCATTGATCTCATCGAGATCGCCCTCCATCAAGGTGATGGGATCCAACTGCGCTTTAGCTGACTTCATCATTTTGTGGGAACCTACCTGCTGCTACTGTTCTCTGCACTTCCTTAACCTAAATCGGGTTCTCTGCCCTTCATCGCTTCCACCACCCTGTGCAGATTTCTCTTCCTCTTCAGTTTCGGGCAAAGGGAATTTGTCGCTTTGCTCGGAGTAGCATTGTTCTTGTTCAGCCTGTTCCTTTGTTGCGCGCTCCATTTCCATTCGAGCCTTCCCTTTGGCCTCCTTCTTCCACTGTGCGACCAACTTTTGTGTCGCCTATTTTGTTGCATCCTTCTATTTCTTCTCATTTGAGCTCCCTGTGCCTTTGTTGGTGCCTGCCTCTAAGTCAAACGGGGTGTGCCAATCTACCGCCAGTGCTTGATCACTTCCTGTATGGAATCATCTTGATAAGCTCAAACTTATTTTTCATCTTCTTTGCCAAGTCTCTCTCACCTCTCTTTCCTCCAAACTCCTTGGCTGGATTCAAACCCTCATGCGACAGGTGCATGATCCTATGGATGAGCATATTCGTGATGGGTATAGGTGCGCCAAGCCATAAGCACGCATCGCGCACTAGAGTAAGTAGTTGCCACATGAGTCTCGGTAATACACGCACCTCATGTAATTTTATGTCGCAAGGTGAGGGAATCAGTCATGGTTAGCTTAGTCCCAATCCTCCATTTTTAACAAGGGAACCCACGCAAGGCACAGTCCTTCAAAAGTTATCTTCTCCAACAATAGGGGTGTGTGAATCAGGAATTTGTCCGAGTTTGTGTCCTTGGGGACCTTCACCTTCCTTTTTCGTGGAGGGATATATTTAGGAAATTTTTTGATGGGCTTCACTCCCTCAGTGTCTATATCCTTTATGCCCTGTTCAGCTCCCAAATCCACAAACTTCTCAAGCTACTTGTCCTTCTTCTACTTCTCAGCAACCACATGTTTCGTAGGCAACTCGCGCACTGGCACCGACCTCTTCTACTTGTCTTTCTTCATTTTATAGGTTTCTTTAACAGGGGTGGGCTTCTGCCTGGGTGACCTTGGCACCGTAGGCAGAAGAGTCAGAGCTTCCATGCTCACCACCTCTAGAGTAGCGCCTTTGGATACAATGTCTCCCCCAGTTCTCATAGTCTCAGCAAGGCTCAGACCCAACATGATTTCCAAGATAAATTTCTAATTTAACTCGGGGAAATTGGCAAACGCAAGGCTCGCGACCAAATCCTCAAAGAACGAGTGACTCATAAGCAACAAAAAACTCGGCTCAAAAACTCTAAGTGTGTAAAGTGTTCATTGTTCGACCGACACACGTAATTTATAGGGGGTTTTTTAATTCAAATCTGACTGTTCCCCCAAAAATTCAATCATTAATGCTGTTTTGGTGGTAGATCTTCAAATATTTTGACCTTAAATGTTGGTCGTGCACTCCTCTTAACCATCTCTTGGTTGTCAAATCATGAACAGTGACTCTAACGGTCACTTTCTGACTATGTTGTGCGGTATCTTCTTTCATAGCGTAGCTCCCATTATGTAGCTTCTAATACTGTAACGTCACCCTTTTGCGTGCAGTCTTCTTACCACGTAGTCCTTTAATCCAGGAAGTGTAGTTTATAGTCCCACGCTCTATTGCAGCTTCCTGGAGCACTAATACTATCCTGGCATCATATAGTCATTGAGTCGGATCTCCTGTATATGGCTTCAATCGACTTCCATTCACCCATCCCGGAAAATATTCTCCATTCAGCTTCGTCAGTTGAACTGAGCCTGCATCTATAATTTCTTTGATGACATATGGCCCTAGCCAATGCATCTGAAGCTTGCCTAGAAACTTAGTGAACTTACTATCATATAATAAAACCAAGTCATTTACCTTAAACGTGTGCAAGTTGATGTGTCGATCATGCCATGCTTTTTCACATTCCTTATGTACTTGCTGATGGAATCTATCTAAGAATTTGTCTTCTTCTAGCTCCATCAGCTGCATGAGTCGCTCTTCCAAGCCTCCGCGATCCGCCATCCCTGTGAAAGCTGCTACGTGTAGACTAAGCATGATATATTTTGTAGGAATCACAGCTTCTACGCCATAGACCAATCTAAAAGGTGTTTGACCTGTTAGTTTTTTGCAAGTAGTATTGTAAGCCCATAACACTACAGGTATGCGTATGTCCCAATCATTCCACCACGTGTTGCAAATCATTATCATTGCATTCTCTGAAATTTTATTAAAGGCCTCAACTGTCCCATTAGCCTGCAAATGATACGGTGTTCTCTTCTAATGATAAACATGAAATTCTTTGGTTAGCATGCTGATTGCCTCATTGAGGAAGTGCATACCACAGTTGCTCATCAATACTTTTGGGCAACCGAATTTGGCTAACACATGCTCAAATAAGAACTTTGTTGTTGTGGCCCCTGTACAATCCTTCACCGGTTGTGCTTCCGCCCATCTAGTTAGGTACTCTATCACGGTGATGATATAGTGCACACCTATTTTATTTCCTGGGGGCTGGATCAGTCCTACAGAGTCAGTTGCCCATTTCTCAAATGGATGCAATGACACCTTAGGGTTCAGTGGAATATCATCCCTTCCCAATGGTCTACCCATTCTCTAACATGCATCGCACACCCTACAATATGCTTTAGTATCCTTATGTAACGTACACCACCACAAACCTGTGTGAAAAATATTTTGCGATGTCACTTTTCTTGCATAATGTCCTCCCACAACTCCTCCATGAGCTTCAATGAGAATGATATTTCATTCAAAATCAGGCACATACCGTTGGAGTATCTTGTCTGAACCCATCTTATATAAATGCCCTACAATTACTGAGAAATCTATCACACACACTACTAACTCCTTTTCTGACTGGTGTATCCTTCTAGATCCATCCCTATAGTCAGAAAGTGGATAATATCAGCAAAATGGTTATCCGCTACGCGCACTGTGAAAAGATGCACATCGAGCAGCCCTTCCTCCAAATTAGTAGTCTCCTCCCCTGTTTCAATTTGCGACAAATGGTTAGGTCCTACATTCAACCTTCCTGGATTCACAATTACCTCAAAGTCATATTCTTGGAATAGAAACAACCATCTGCATATCTTTCCCCCAAACACAGGATTATTGACCAGGTATTTCAACACGAAATGATCTCTGTACATCTTGAAATGCCCACCATATAGATAGTGCCTAAACTTCTAAAGTGTGTACACCATAGCCAATCCCTCACGCTCTGTCGTTGATTATTTCTATTCAAACTTTGATAATTTACTTCTCGCAAAGGATATAGGGTGATCCATCTCTCTTTCACTGACTTGTATCAACACTGCTCCCAATGCAATACACAAGGCATCAACGTGTACATGGAATTCCTTCTTCCAATCTAGGAAGACCAAGATCGCACGACGACCATATTTTCATTTAATACATCCAAACGACGCTGACGTTCTTCATCCCAACAAAATGTAGCATCCTCTTCAATATCTTCTCCATAGGTGCGGTAATCTAAGCATAAGCCTTGGTGAAATTTCAATAATATATAGTGTGGCACAGTGTTGCGCGCAACTATTTGACACTCCTCGGGGCCTCCAAATTGACTATTACCACGATCTTGGTAGGGTCCACCATTAGTCCTTGCTTGTAAACCACATGACCCAGCAAAATCCCAAAGGGGATATAGAATAAACACTACAGGATCTGATATATTTGGCATGTATCCAACATTAAGCGTAGACTAGATACATGGCGCTTTACTAACCCAAATATTGTCCAATCATCAAAATACACCTCCAAGAGCTTGCTAATAAACTTCTTGAACACGGTGATGACTACACGAGAAAATATTGTCGGCGCATTCTTGAGTCCAAATGACATTACTATATACTGGAAACAACCTGATTCTGTCGCGAAGGTTTTTTTTGCTCTTGTCTTCTGGCATGATCTTAATCTGATAGTACCTAGAGAACCCATTAGTGAACAAGTAGGCCTCCTTCCCCCCAACATTGTCCAATACCTCATCTGTAAATAGTGTTGGAAAAGGATCATGGATGCAGGCGTCATTAAACTTCCTTAGATCTATGTAAATCCATATTTCTCCCTTTTGTTTCTTTTCTTGGACCACCATCGGGCTCACCCAATAAGATTCCTCCACAACTTCGATAATGCTTGCCTCAAGAATATTGTCCAACTCCAAGAGGACCTTTGCCTTGTATTTGGGATTAAGGCAATATGGCCTCCACTTAATGGCCTTAACGTCTAGTTTCAAAGTAATTTTCATCACACCCAAGTCACCTATGATGCCTTTTAAGTTCAAAAATTTTGTAGGAAAAAGATCCTAGTAGTTGTGAACTAATTCGTCAACTTTATACACCATGGCATCATCCCAGTAATCCTCGATCTTCGTAAATTTTGGTTCTGCTTCAGTACCAATGTTCACTTGCCTAGTCTTCAATGGTGCGGTGATGTCCATATTTTCTATTTGTGGACCTTCGACCTCGCAATGGCCTTCTACCTATGGGATATTGATATTTCTTGGATCTTCATCCTCCCCCTCAGTAATCACATTATAGCATTCCAATGCATGGCACAACTGGGTGCTCCAATCTAGATGAACCAAGTCCAAAGGGTCCTACGGAATTCTAAAGATTGTCGCCTTAACCTACTGCATAGCTTCATCGATTATTTCAAACCCATCCTCAAAACTAAAGGTCATTAGAAATCCTTCCCTTAATATATCCCACTCCATGGTGCCATGGTGGAGCTCTATTTCCAGGGACCAATTCATGGGGATTATATCCAGAGTATGACAAAATAATTGCACCCACTTTGGCTGCGACTATGTTCTATAGACTTTAGTCCATTTCTCCAAATGATCATGCGGGTCATTTCTCCCATCATATTTTTCAGTTAATCTCACTTTTGGACGACCAAATCTCAAACCTCATCATTCTCCTGTACTCGCACCATTCAAAAAAGTTTTCCTTATGTGTACCCCACCACCATGCGGGCGTAGCGCGCAGCGCCAAATCTAGTACTTGGAAGTGATGATCCTAAGGGACTTCTCTTTCAAAGGCATCCAAAAACTTATCTACATCGTAATAGGTTAAATTTCTTACCTCTGATGATACACAATGGAGTGATTTAGTCATCATGTTACAGTGCAGCATAGATACTTCATGTAGCCTATTCTTCCATTGCTCCAACTCCTCATCTAAATCCGAGGTACAGGAGCTTTCGCGGTCCCATGTAATCCTTCCATAAGTTATCGGATTAATCCAGTCTTGGTATCGCACTATAATTTTGTAGATTTGATCCAAATCATCATCACTTTATTCATTGTCATGGATCGGTTCAATATAGCACGGTCCTTCTGCAGGGTCCAATGGTATTACAACACAGAGTGATTTCCTTTCAAATGACATTGTCCTCTTTTTCAAGTTGATGACCCCATTCATATCAATAGCCCAATCAATTCTAAGGAGCATAGGTTATGGATTGTTGTCATCGAAAATTTCTATCACTTCAAAATCAGCCAGCGCACTTGCACTTTCTATATCTACGGTGACTCCATGTAGTCATCCCATATGGATAATCTTCTACTCATTCACCATCCTTATTTGAATCAGAGACCATTGCAGCGTAGGTCTCCCCATTCTCTCCCATTATTGTTTAGGCAAAATGTTCGCATCAGATCCCAGATCCAGAATAACTTGGTTCATCTCATAGTCTCCTATCTACGCAGTGAGCCTCATCTTGTGCCATGTTCTTGCCTTATGTTTACCAATCTATGTGACTACACATAGTCCCTCACGAGCATTTTCTTTACCAGCACACTTGTTTATCGATTTCTGTAAGCCCTTCACAACCTTACTGTCGTGCAGAAGTTTCATACAGGTTTCCAGAAACGTGGTGAGTACAGAGGGATCAATCTATAGGGGCATGCTGGTTTTCAGTAGTTTCTCCTAACTTCTTGAGGTATATGCCTCAGTGAAGCTTTTCTTTGCCTCCATAAAAATTTCCTTCATGCATTCTAAATCAAAGCCAACTTACTTGTCTCGGTCCATGTGGACCCATTCGTTCTCTTTAGGCTATTTTCCCTTGTCGTCCCCAGTCATTACTCTGCTTCTCAACACTATATTCACATTCGGATCCTCCTCGCAAGGCTCATAAGTCATCATCTGTAAGTTTTGTGTAGGGTATTGAGGCTACGCCTTCTTCTCCTGCATCTTAGCTATTAGCACAGGGCATTATTCTATCATATGGTCAAATTGAGTGTAATGCTGACATGACAAGCATGTCTGATTTTGAAACTCTCATGCGTAGTACCCTGGCATCTTGCAGTTATAGAAAATAACCTGTCCATGACCTCTACCAGGTCTTCCTTCTCCTTAGTCTCGTTCGTGCCCCTAATATCCTCTACTGCTCCCCCATCACCTTGACCCGGAGGTCAAGTTTCTGCTTGCATTCGATAGGTATGCGTTCTTTCCATCATTAATTCATAGCTACGACATTGGTGCTCATCGCAGCCCACTGATTTTCAAAAACCGTAGAATAGTTGTTGTGGTGTCTGCACAAACTTTTGCAACAAATGGGAATTATCTGTCATGTGTTTTCTAGCCACCTAACAAATAGTGCACCATAGTGTGGGTCTCGTACTTGGTCCTACTGGAGCTTCCTACCTCGGGGGTATTGGTCCCCCCCCCACCCCCCCGTGATATAATTTTCGAAGACAGAGTAGTGACATTTATCATGATCCTGGATCTTACACTTGAGGCACCAAACTTCCTCGTGCACCTCTGACCTAGCCTTTTTTTCTTTTTTCAAGCTCTGCAATTCCAAGCAGAGCTTCCGCAACTATGAGTGAATTTTTTGAACTCCCAAAGACATGTCCTAAATAGGCATTTCATGCAATCTTATCATTATTTCCAGGGATTCTGCTTGAGTTCCTATCTTTTGTTTTGATAAAGCGATCCTCAGGTGGAGAAGGAGCGAGGCTATAAACCACTTGGGGTGCTGACTGTCTGTGAGATGCATATTAGCTTCGCAGATCACATGCTTCAATCATTGATCTAACTCCTAGGGTGTTTCACTAGCCTTCATCATGATTTCCTTGAATCCAACTACTAATTGCGAGTTAGACTTAGGATTACTGAATTCCTTGTTCAAATAGGCCTTAGTGTTTGCTAATGATGCCAAAGCATTATTAGTGCAGTATTTGACTACCATGTCAGCGCACGGTCCTGTAGAGCAGTAACCAACTACACCATCTTCATATTATCATCCATAACTTGTTGTATTGTCCGCACAGCCTCTGCAACAAACCAAAATTGATCCACATCCTCACTCCCTATACATTTAAAAACAGGCAACTTCACTATATTCGACATGTTGAACGACGGTGGTAGTGGTGGCGGTGTGGGCGAAGTTGTGTGTTGTGGAGGTGAAGGTGGAGGTGGAGTGGATGGATGATGAGTTCATGGAAAACCATATCTTATCAACTGTACAACACTCTGTGGTGAAGCCTGTACTTTTTCTTCATCTTCACTCGAAGGAGGCCCAATCAACGGGCTATATTCAAGACCTGTTTTCCCTCGATCTCTGAAAATCTTTCCACTTCCTGTAGCTCCAAACACCAAGCCAATGGCATAACCCATTTTTCACATAAAAACATCATAATTGAGGTATTCAAAGATCTTAGATACTTACCTCGTGGTCCTTTGAAGAAGCGTCACTCTGCTTCATTGCAGTTGACTAAGGTATCAACCGCAAATTCTGTCACAAATCCCCCTATGACTCGATCAAGCCAGTGGTCAACAATGCATGTGATCTTATCTTTAGAAGCTTCCAACCTCTATATTAATTCCAGAGTCCACACAATTGGACTGTCAAGTCTCCACGTTCCCTAGTCATCTGCTAATTTATCTATCCACTCGTATAACTCGATCGGGAAGGTGCAAAAGAAAATTTCGTGTATTTATGTCTGCAAATATCTGTCTAACGATCATTATTTTGACAAGCATGGATTCTTGTTTTCCTACACCACGAATTCATGGATCTTCCTATCCAACCACTTCTCAATTTTCTTTTTGGTTGGATTCCAATGATGCAAAATCCCACATCTCTTAATGTAGATCCTAGTCCCGACAACATAACCATTTGTTAGCTTAGTGGGTCCTGACCCAGGTTCAAAGCTAGTTGTGTGAAACAAAACCCTACACTACTAGCCCTTTCAGCATCAACCTGTGTAGTGCGGACTCAAGTCTCACCCGAAGCAGTATGGGGGGATGCTGGAGCCAAGTTTCTACATCCAGATATCAGTTTGATGCCCTTTTTATGTCCTAGATCTACCTTCGCGCCGAGCTATAAGCCCTTAGGTTGTGGCCCTGTAGTTTCTTTCAAATGGCCTCTAGACCTCTGCGAATGTCTACAATCAACTTCTGCAGACCCTTAATAGATAGGTTATCTAATTATGCGCATCATAGACTAGCATTAGCTACGAATCCACACATATTTGCTTAGGTGCTTAATAAACTTAACATAAAGTATTATAACCTTTGCGTAAATACTTAACATGCATTGTGTTCTATTAATAAGACTTATCCAGTAGATTCGTGCATCAATAAATCATTATTTCATAAAGACATTATCTCATCACAACACATATCACGACATACACATTAGAGGGAGACAGATAAAACATATGAATTTCTCCAACAGTCTTCTTTATTGATCTTCAGTACAATGATACAGACTCAAAACTTCTCTACACACTCAGTTGCAGGGGTCTGTGCACTCAGCTGCGGACACTACTCCAGGCCTCTGTGCACTCAGTTGTAGAGCATTTTCCTCCTCTAAGACTTACTTCTCTGCGCTAACTCCCTAGGACTCCATTCATCATACCCATAGACAAAAGCATAGATCTGCCTTAGACTCTCTAAGACACACCATTTTATACAATCCCATGGTCCATGGACCAAGGGTAGATCTCCAAACCAAATCAATATTTTACATAAATAAGGGTAAAAACCCTTTTTGACTCCTATCTACCTACGTGCTCCGCATCCACAATTTGTGGAGAATTTACATCTTTTTTTCAAAATAAACTTGGGTTTTTAACCCCAAACTGACCCAGGGGACCACATCCCGACAATAAAATTAACCATTTATAGAAATATATTTAACCACGCATTATAACTATATAATACATATTTCAAATGACAAATTTTGACACTTCAATTATAATATATCACTTAAATTTATATATATAATTAATTAATTTTTTTCTAGAATAATTTCATGACTTAACATAAAATATAAATTTATTTTTAATCATTAAAATTTATATAAAAATGAATTATTTTTTCATTATGAACATAGGATCATATTTAAGATGCAAAATATAGCTTTTTAAGTGTACAAATATTTTACAAATTGCATATCTTCAACTAGTTTGCCAATTTTTTATCCTTTACATGGGGTTTCCTCTGTTGGGTGTTCTCAATTGTGGCATCGCTTGAAGTTAAACCATGATTTAGGCATTAGAAAAAAATTTAGTTATTTAACTAAATCATGTTACGTGATTCAATGGAGTTGGTAGTGGAGATATAATGTTTCCCAAAGCACTAATTTTTCATCTCCCTATATAATGCTCACATATAGCATAATTTGGAAAAATAATTCGCCCATTATCCACACATGTTTTCTTTTGTTGCAAGGAACAAACATCACATAGTGTGTTGGGTCCCTATAATACTAGTGATTACCCCATTACTATTGTAGTTATACCCCTTATTTATATTGTTGTGCCCCTATTACCCCCATATTGTTATTTCTGTGCCCCATAGAATCCCCCTATTGTTATTTTTGTGGCTTTATATTATTATTGTTATGTCGGCTGGATTATATTGTGACTCCTTAGACTCCTATATATAGAAAGGAGGTTTTGTCATTTGTATCATCCAAGAATTGTTCATTTATGTAATGTAAAGGAGGTTTCCCCCTCGAAGAGGCTGAATTCTAAGCCGTTGATCTATCTTTTCTATCTTTTCTTGAGCTAGTTTCATAACATTTGGTATCAGAGCTTTGGATTCTAGGGTTTCGCTGCTCCAAACAGGTCATCGTGGCATTTTTGCTAGAACTTTTTTCTGTGACGTTTTAGAAGTCGCAAAAAAAAACCCATTTGAGATGAAATCACGCTGAACCTTGGGTCCTAATTTCAGAGCTTTTCGCGCTATATTTGTGGAGATATGATCTGAGGAAGTTGGTCTTTTTGCAGACTCCTGAATTACATTCAAAACAGGTGACCTGGGGAAAATCGTCATAACTTTCTCTCTGGGGATCGGATTGAAATTTCGTAAGAAGGTACAGAAATAGGACAGACTATAGTTTCTTTTATGTGTGTTTTAGATTCAAAGGTTGAAACAGTGACTCGTTGCACGTCGTACAATTTCGCTCTACTGAACTAGTCTAAAAGAAAGTCACTGTGGGAGATTTCACATAACTCTTCCTTGGAGAATCCAATTTGGCTCAAACTTGTGGCATTGGAAAGAGGACGCAGAAGGCTACTACAGGTAGCAATTTCAGAACTGGATGATCCAATATTACAGAGATACATCAGATTCAATATCAGGCTTCTATAAAGTGAAAAAAGGTGTGTAGTTTTTTTTTTTAATTTTTGTGTAAGCTTGGTTTAACGGAATTCAAAGGGCTTAGTAAAGCATTATTATCGGTAACCGAGGAAATAAAATGCAAACACCTAGTAAGGAACCTGAAAGCTCTAGCATGACTCATGAAGAAGAGGAAGAAATGCTACATGATATATCAAAATTACAAGAACAAGTGCAACAAATGTCACGCTCACAAAAGCTAATAGAAGCTAAGATAAGTGGCGTGGAATCTAAGATAAATGGCGTGGAATATAAGATAAAGGGCATGGAAGATAAGATGGTTGATTCGAAGACAGATTTGAAGAGAGACATGGCAGATTTGAAGATAGATTTGAAGACAGATATGGAAGAATTGAAGAAGTTGCTACAAGAAAGGGTCACTAATGGTGAAAAGGTAGTAAAGGAAACTCATGATGAGAACAAAAGAAATGTTAATCATGATTCCATAGACGCTAATGTTGGATCGAAGAATCACCATATTCCAAAAATCGATATGAGGAAGTTTGATGGCAAGGATCTCGCCACATGGATATTACAGATGGAGCAATTCTTCGATCTCAATAATGTGCAAAACACACAAAAGGTATGTATGGCAACTCTATATTTGGAACCAAATCAGTTTGTATGGTATCAATGGCTTTGCTCTCGTAACAATTTATCACTTGGACAATTTTTACGAAAGAATTGATAGCACATTATGAAGATACAAAAAGCAACACTTTTTTTAGCCAATTGATAAGTCTCAAACAAAAGGGTTCAGTAATGGAGCACATTGAGGAGTTCCAAAAATTGAACATAAGGGTAAAATATATTCCAAAGGAGCATAGGATTGATGTGTTCATAGGGTCTTTAAAGGATAATATCCAACATGATGTTTGCCTTTGGGAACCTGATTCATTAGAGAAGGCATTCAGGTTAGCAAGAAAAATGGAAAGCAAAATTATGGCAACCAGGAAGCATACCACTCACAACTATAAAGACGGAAGTGTTGTTGCCCCTAGTCTTCCACAACCTATAAGGTTGACACCACAAAAATTGGAAGAAAAAAGAGCAAAAGGGCTTTGTTACAGTTGTGATAGCAAATACACTAAAGGTCATAAGTGTGCTGAGAAGAAATTATTCTACATAGATTGTGAAGAGGAAGAAGAAAAGGAGCAAGAAAGGTCAAAAGAAGAAGATATACTCCAGGAACAAAGCCTAGATGAAGAACAAATAAATCCGACCATATCTTGTAATGCATTGGCGAGAATTACCACTCCTCAAACCATCAAGATAGAAGGACAAATCAAGAAGAAAAAGGTAATAGTGTTGATTGATTCAGGAAGCACCCACAATTTTATTCATTGTAGGGTAGCAAAAGAATTGAATTGCTTCCTATATCCAGCACCAGAGTGTCAAGTGATGATTGCAAATGGAGGAACAATAAATTGCTCTGGAAAGTGCCATAATATCAAGCTATCCATGGGAGAATATGTATTGACTAGCCCAATGCTTTCCATTCCAATGGGAGGTGTTGATGTTGTACTAGGAGTCCAATGGCTACAATCCTTGGGTACAATAGCTTTTAATTTTCAAGAACTTTTCATCAAATTTTCTACGGAAGGAAAGGAAGTTGAATTAAGGGGTATTGCAGGGAAACCAGGAAAGATAATCAGCTCTAATGTCATGACAAAGCTTCTAAAAAAGGAGAAAAGAGGTGTAATTGCACAATTATGTTCGCTAGATGTTTCCACATTGGAATCATCTATTTCTCCAGATCTCCAAAAAGTCCTGGACAATCATTCCAAGGTATTTGAGACTCCAAAAGGTCTCCCACCTATGCGTGATCATGATCATGCTATTCATCTGATTCCAGGAAGTGTTCCTCCAAACATCAGGCCGTACAGATATCCCTATGTCCAAAAAAGTGAAATTGAACGTATGGTTGCAGAAATGCTAGAGGCTGGTATAATTCAACCGAGTCAAAGTTCTTTCTCAGCTCCAGTAGTATTGGTGCACAAGAAGGATGGATCATGGCGCATGTGTCCGAATTATAGGGAGCTCAACAAGCTCACTATTAAAGATAAGTTCCCCATTCCTGTTATTGATGAATTACTGGATGAATTGCATGGATCAATTTACTTCACCAAGTTGGATCTTCGTTCGGGATATCATCAAATCAGAATGAAGATTGAAGACATTCTGAAAACGGCATTTAGAACTCATGAGGGTCATTATGAATTTTTGGTCATGCCTTTTGGCCTTACCAATGCACCTTCAACATTTCAAGGTTTGATGAATTCAATTTTCAAACCATTCCTTAGAAAATTTGTGTTAGTATTTTTTGATGATATACTAATCTACAGCAAGTCTTGGAAGGATCATGTTGAACATGTTGACAGGGTGCTACAACTATTGGAGGAGAAACAATTATATGCAAAAAGATCCAAATGTTTCTTTGGAGTCCAGGAGGTGGAATATTTGGGTCATATTGTATCTCATGAAGGAGTTAAGGTAGACCCTAGCAAAATTAAAGCCATTAAGGAATGGAAAATCCCCACATCCATAAAGCATCTGCGAGGATTTCTTGGGTTGACAGGGTATTATCGCAAGTTTGTTAAGAATTATGGGAGAATAGCAGCACAACATTATTGAAGAAAGATTCATTTTCATGGACTCCGGAAGCAACAAAGGCCTTTGAACATCTTAAAGAGGCAATGTGCCAAGCACCGGTCTTAGCTACACCGGAATTCACAAAAACCTTTATTGTGGAATGTGATGCTTCAGGAAATGGAATTGGTGTTGTTCTAATGCAAGATGAAAGACCCATTGCTTTTGAAAGTCGTCCAATCAAGGGAAAGTTTTTAAGCAAAGCTATTTATGAGAAGGAAATGTTGGCAATACTCCATGCACTTAAGAAATGGCGACCCTACCTAATGGGAAGACACTTCAAGGTAAAAACGGATCATGATAGCCTTAAATACTTTTTAGAACAAAGATTATCCTCTGAAGAGCAACAAAAGTGGGTCACAAAGATGTTGGGTTATGACTTTGAAATCATCTACAAAAAAGGGAAGCAAAATGTGGTGGCAGATGCACTCTCAAGAAAGGATGAGGATGTGGAAGCATTGTTGTGTGCCATTTCTATTATCCAACCAGATTGGATAAATGAAGCAAGGGAGGAATGGAAGAATGACGAAGAAGTGTGGGCACTTATTCGAAAGCTACAACAAGATTCCAGTACTTCTGATACATTTAGCTGGCAAAATGATTCGTTATGGTACAAAGATCGCTTATACCTCTGTAAGAATTCCCAGCTAAAACAAAAGATTCTTATGGAATTGCACACTTCTCCCTTAGGAGGGCACTCAGGATTTTTAAAAACTTACCACAGGGTTAAGAAGGAATTTTTTTGGGATGGCCTTAAATCAGATATTCAAAAGTTTGTGGCGGAATGTTTGGTTTGCCAGCAAAATAAAGTTGAAACAATTAAGACACCAGGTCTATTACAACCTTTATCCATTCCAAGCCAACGTTGGGAGGAGGTTTCAATGGATTTTATCACAGGTTTACCCAAGTCTGAGGGAAAGAGTGTCATCATGGTGGTAGTTGACAGACTTACCAAGTATGCACACTTTTGTGCATTATCACATCCATTTAAAGCCAGTACAGTTTCTACTGCATTTATGGAAACAGTTCAAAAGCTACATGGAAACCCAAAGATTATTGTAAGTGACAGAGATCCCATTTTCACTGGAAATTTTTGGACAGAATTATTTTCTTGTCTTGGTACTCAGTTAGCTCATAGCTCATCTTATCATCCTCAATCTGATGGGCAAACTGAGATAGTAAACAAATGTTTGGAAGGATATCTTCGTTGCTTTGTATCTGATAAACAGACACAATGGGTCAAATGGTTGCCTCTGGCTGAATGGTGGTATAACACTTCCTTCCATACAGCAACAAAAATGACCCCATTTATGGCACTTTATGGGTATCAACCACCATCCATCACATCATATTTAAGAGAAAATTCTAAGGTTCAGGCAGTGGAACATCACATCGAACATCAACAACAAGTCCTCCAACTCTTAAAGGATAACCTCGTGTTGGCACAAAATAGAATGAAACAACAGGCAGATCAACATCGCAGTGAAAGAAGTTTTGATGTAGGTGATTGGGTATTCCTACGGCTACAACCATATAAGCAAATGTCCCTAAAGCAAGCTAAGAAGGATAATAAATTATCACCAAAGTATTATGGTCCGTACAAGGTGTTGCAAAAGATTGGTACTATGGCATACAAATTGGAGCTTCCTGCAGCTTCTCGATTGCACCCAGTTTTCCATGTTTCATGTTTAAAGAAGGTTATAGGTGACAAGCTCCAAATTCAAACAATATTGCCAGAACTTGACGAGGAAGGAAAAATTATATTGGAACCGGAAGCAGTCACAGAAACAAGAACTCGACAGCTACGAAATCGATCAATTTCAGAGTATCTTATCAAGTGGAAGAACTTATCCGCTGAAGATTCCACATGGGAGGATGAGAATTTTATGCAGAAGTATCCAGAACTACTCAAGCATTGAGGACAACACTTTTTTGAAGGAGAGGGGCATGTTGGGTCCCTATAATACTAGTGATTACCCCATTACTATTGTAGTTATACCCCTTATTTATATTGTTGTGCCCCTATTACCCCCATATTGTTATTTCTGTGCCCCATAGAATCCCTCTATTGTTATTTTTGTGGCTTTATATTATTATTGTTAGGTCGGCTGGATTATATTGTGACTCCTTAGACTCCTATATATAGAAAGGAGGTTTTGTCATTTGTATCATCCAAGAATTGTTCATTTATGTAATGTAAAGGAGGTTGCCCCCTCGAAGAGGCTGAATTCTAAGGCGTTGATCTATATTTTCTATCTTTTCTTGAGATGGTTTCATAACATAGTGTAATTAGGGGAATTGTATTAAAGGATCATGAACCATGTATCCACATTCTTGCAATTAAAACTCTTTGTATGTGCACTAGATTCACCTTGCACACACCATCACTACTAACCAAGTTTTTCCTACTAACCATTACAAGTAGAGTAACTGAATCTTCTATTTTACTTTGAAATTTTGCACACAAACATATGCTCACATAGTATAATCACGAAAGAAGTGGGTGGTCCATCATCCATACATCATTTCTTTTCTTGCAAGGAAAAAACATCACATAGTGTAATTAGGAGAATTGTATTAAAGGATCATGAACCACATAACCAGATACTTGCAATTCAAACGCTTTGTATGTGCACTAGATTCACCTTGCACACACCATCACTACTAACCAATTTTATTTACTAAGCATTACAAGTATATTAATTTCTTATATTTTACCTTGGAATTTTGCACACAAACATATGCCAACATAGTATAATTAGGAAAGAAGTAAGTGCCCCATCATCCACACATCATTTCCTTTCTTGCAAGGAATAAACATCACATAGTTTAATTAAGGGAATTGTAAGGATCACCACATAGCCACATCAATTCACACTTTGTATGCTCATAATTTCACTTTCACACACATTAAACCCACACACTAAGCTCACTTAAACTTTGTATAAAGGGTATCCTCTTTCCAAAATATTTGTACCTAATTTATTTGAGCTTATATTTTGTTGCACACCTTAAGTAAAGAAAATTCTTTCTAAAAACAACCTTATCCTAAACACGCTAAATTCCCCATAGGGGCCACAACATGATTTATAGTTCAGGATAGGACCATGGTGATAGGAAACACATAATCCGTTATGGTTTTTTCGTATTGAAACATAGAAAGTTGTCTTTCAGGGAGCTTAAAATCCTGCATCATCTAGTGACATATCCGTTACATGGAAAGAAACTCATGAAGGGGGTAAGGCCTAGGTGGTGGATTATCACAGACCTTCATGTTGTCTCCCAACACGTGGTATGGGTTATGGGTCCAATACTAACAACCAAAAGCTAAGATTCATCCATTTCCACTAGACGCAAGTAGCTTAGTGACCAAATATTAGGGCATCTTTCCCTATAGGTTGGGGTGTGGGAGCACTTCGACCTGAGGTGATCTTGGTCGGGCTACTGGAAGAGTTGCCAACTCTTTCAAAATGTAGCCCTAGTACGTTCGGCCACTATAACCCTCTCCATGCCTTGGTTTCTTTTTATGCTATTGGAAACTTCGCCAGTGACATTTATGATGTGGCCTTAATACCTTATTCAAAAATATTCACAAGGCCTAGTTACTACTTGAGCGGAAGGACATTAGGTATTTTTAGGAATTTTCCTCATATGAAAAGCCTCATATAAACCTTTTTTTATTGTTTCACACATGAGAATTAAAGTGAAAATTGATCATTTATATTTATCTTTGTGCATGTGCTTCATTTCCTTTTCCTAAAGAAAATGTATGTGTTGAGGTGTGCTTACAAATGCCATAGTCTTAGGTGTTGTTGATTTATTTCCTTTCTTTCCAACTGATTTCTTTCTCATAATAGACTTCTTTTCATTAGATACATGATTCATATGGATGATATCATCTCCAAGTGCCTCCTACATACACTTCACATCATCATGAAAATTATTTTACCTTTCATAAATGTTGAATGATTTTACATTTCATCATATTTTTAATCGCCCTTTTTGTTGACATAAGGACCGATACTTTTACTAGTGTGCACTTCTTTGACCCATCTTTCCCTAAGCTCGAAACCCTTTTATTTTCATGTTTCGAATTAGAACCCTTGGTCCATGTCAACTTCTGCTACCTAGTTTCCAAGTCTCAAATTTTTTTTCATTTAAATTTTCCCTAAGGTTTGTGACAAGAACCCTAGGCTTTCGAAATTGACTTTTATTGATAGAGGATGAATTATTTTACATTTCTTCATATTCTGAATCGGCCTTTTTGTTGACACATGGACTAATACTTTTATTGGTGCGCAGGAGACCCTTTTCTTTTCATGTTTCAACTTAGAACCCTTGGTCCATGTCAACTTCTGCTACCTAGCTTCCTACTAAAATCATATCATACCTTCCACCTATGGTGATTACATGTGGATCTAGATCTACTATTCACTTGTCTTATGATGATGATTCACTTGAATTACAAGTATGTTTTGTATTCCACTATGCAAGGATGGAAATTGAGAAATCACATGAGGGAGAAGATGTGTCCAATCAATTTTATCAACTAAATGATGATTAAGATGTGCCGTATGGACTTAATCAACAACTAGAGGAACATGTTCCCTATTAAGTTGATCAACTGTCACTAGGGGAACAATATGTCCCACATCAAGATAACCAACCACTAGAGGAAGAATATTTTCTTTATCAAGCTGATCAACCACCAAAAGAACGAACTGTTTCCTCTCAAGTTGACTAGATGACAAGGAGTTGCAATCCTTTGGAAAGGGGCAGACCATTTGTAAAAAATTTAGATGCAAGCATAGTAAATGAACTTGGGGAGCCTATACCTGCTTGAAATGTTAAATATTGGGAACGTGATTTGACAATATTTTGAGAAACATTTAGTTGTTTCACAAGCTCAGATACTACATGGGTTGATCAAACATAAGAAACTAAAACATGCCACAAAGATTTTGGGTGTCCAAGATGCTAAAAGCAAGAAGACACATATGAATGTCACTGAAAATATATCAAAGGAATTTACTATGTTTGGAAAATCAATAAAACTCAATGTTCAAGCTACGCATAGGGAAATTACAATTGTTATTGTTGCACCAAGTACATCAAGACAACAAAAGTTAGAAACAATGTCAAAATTGCTCCATCTATCAAGAAAAACATTGCACATGCATACTAAATTTAGGGTTCAAGTAAATTAAAAAGATGAATATGCTTTTTGGGCTTTTATCACTAGGAAACCCTTCTAAGACAGGCTTACAATAGGAACCAGAGCACTTGTGGTAGATTTTTGGGAGAGACATTCTCGTGCTATTCCGCATAAAAACCATGTTTTATTACATCGCATAGCCAAAGGTGAGTATGTGGGACATGCTAAGAACATTTTGGAAATGGAAAAATTTGTGTTGTTCGAGGAATTTCAGGAAATCAATCACCATGTGAAGATATCCATAAGGATGTTTTAGAAATTGAAACCATAATTTATTAGTCATAATAAAATTTGTGACACGTGTTGTTACAAATATCATGTTGAATTTCACCTTCATTATGACACTTTCCAGGAATTTTACAAGAATAATTGCCATGATGACCCTCCTCCTATAGTGCACGATTTTGTTTCATCAATATTGTGCAGAAGGGAGTCAGAAGAGTTGTTTTACAACAATAGTTTTATAGGTGGCAGAAGATGCATTGAATGAGGTTATTTGGCATTGTTCCATAAGAAATTTCTTATTGACCCCAACCAGTTTAATATGTCAAAAGTCACCATCACATGGAAGCATTATGAATATGTCATGGGAAATCAACCATGTTCTTCAACTGTAGCACCTAATATGATCAACTCTTGGATGAGATTCCTATTTCACAATTCATGTGGGTGTTCCAAAACCACATCTATAAACATATCAAACACTCACAAAGGTCGAGGTGGAAAGCATCTGAATTCAAGCATTCTCACAAAGTATTCCAGCCAGGCACAATCTTATCAATGGTGGACTTTGCCAAGAATTACACTTTTTCTCCTCAAGTAGAGATCCGTAATGGGTATTATCACTCATACCAAGTCTCCATATTCATACATGTTATTTATATACATTCATAATTGAATCTTGATGGTAGGGATAGCACTAACGAGTCACGTGATGTGATTAAAGAGTATCACTTTTACATCAGTGATGATCGTGAGCATGACACATTGTTCGTACAACATTTCTTAGACATGATTTATGAATCATTCGAGAAAAATGACATATTATTTAGAAAGAATTAGATATGGCCAGATGGTTTTTCAAGGCAGTTCAACTAACCACATAATTTTTATTGGTTAAGCCCACTACACAAGAAGACACAATTCAGTATACTTGGAGCTACTTTGAAACATGACATGGAAAGGTTGAGCATGATGGTGTAGGTGCTTGTGTGAAGCGAGAACTTAGAAGGTACGAAATGAGTCATGATGTAGATCGACTCAAGTCATCACTAGGGATGGTCAATTGGTGCAAATGTCATTTAGGACATGATGGTCACAAATCTATTGGGCATGTGCCTAGGTTCTTCTGGAATGTTGAACTTGGTGATGTGAATAGATACATTCCTTGGTATTGTAACAATGTAGAAGGAATAATGGAATTACACTCAGTGCAAAGAAAGACATGGGGAAAATATTTTCCGTCGATATAAGAAAGCTCACATGCTTTTGTGAGTTTTACATTGGTGTTGATGGATGTAGACTTGACCACTATGAAAAATATGGGTACGTGAAAGGATGGAATATGTCCCTCTTAATCCAAAGGGATCTCATTGAATTCTCACATGGAAAGAGATGTATGATGAAGAGGCCATCATTTCACTTGATCATGATCGAGTGTCTAATCTTGTAAGGAAAGGTATGTGGGCAATTTATCATTAATAATTTCATCTATAAATTGAAATCTTGAACGTAATTAACTCATACATATTTTGTATTTTGGTTGTAGGCAATGTTTTTTTTGTCAATATTTTCATGTGATGCACACATGTGGAAAGTAGGTTGGTGAGACCATATGAGGATGGAAAATTCACATACCAAATTGGTGACATGGTTCTAACGGGCCATTTTTTTGAAGAGGTTAAAAACCAGGATGATCACATCACTTATAGAGATCTTATGCCTGAATATATATATCGTCAAATACATTCATCTAGTCATAGCAACTCGTATCAATCTCATAGAAATAAAAACAGAGAAATGTGAACCAAGGAGATGGAAGATGAAAAAATAAGACCATGAAAATATTAAGGAGACTTTCATTCCTATGAGACATTGGCCAAATGAGTAGATGATGAAAATGGAAAACCCTGAAATTGAGTCTATAGCATTCAAGTGTACTCTAATCTAGTATAAGAGATCCCAAATGTATGCATTTTATAATTTATAAGTTTGATAGCTGAATAATCTTGTAATTTTGTAATTTTGAATAGAGAAATGTTTCCCTTCGATCCAGGTTGGATTCATAATGGTGTACATATATGTTATATAATATTTAGTTCCCATGAGGCGCTTAAGTTTCTAAAATACACCAAAATCCAAGGAGGTTTTATTTTTAGAATGGGATGTAGAATTTCCTATAGATTCACAATCTCTTGCAATGTACTAAAGCACAAGACAAGAATCTGCTTCTACTTTCAACCAACAGAAGCCAATAGATCGATGAAAACAACATGAACAAGAAGAATATAAATCAATGGCACATAACACAAGATGTATCTAGGGAAAGCCACCAATCAAAACCACACTATATCTATTGCATATATCAAAAATATGAGTGAAGATACAAATCTTGTTCTCACTAGAACAATTCCACACAAGTTTAC
Organism: Pinus tabuliformis; assembly: GCA_031772625.1. NCBI lineage: Eukaryota > Viridiplantae > Streptophyta > Pinopsida > Pinales > Pinaceae > Pinus > Pinus tabuliformis. Next base: position 891,832,507 of record CM062807.1, on the reverse strand, counting down.
TAAACTCTCTCAGCTCACAAGCTAGCTCAAGACAAATCATTAGCCTATTCAGTAGCTCTCCAAGCTCCTAATCTCTTGCATGATTCTTGGGATGAAGAGCCCATACTTAAAGGGAATTCATGCTTCCAAAACTATGCAATCCAAACATAGGATCAATCTCTAATTGCATGCATGATATTTACAACTCAATAAATCATACAACTGATAGTACATTGTCCCTACAATCAAGTCTCAGTTTGGTCTTTCTTAGAATCAACATGCATGAGTTTCTGATGAGGGAATCTTCAGTTAACTAAAGTGACACTTGTGGATGCACTAGTGCACCAACTAAATGTTAACTCTCTATTAGTATCTCAAACAGTTTGGAACTATTTTAACTGAACTTAGCTCGGTAAACTGAGTGATATAATTTCCAACTCAATGTAAACTCATACTAGACCCCTAGAACTTAGGGAGAACATATACATGACTACAAAAATACTTCCAACTTGAAATTCCTAAGCTAATTAAGTTAATTAAACTTAATTAACTATTTACAAGTTGATATTGTTGGGTTGTGTTATATTCTTTCCACGACTAACCTACGTAGTGAACCGGGGGGTTAGAGGGGGTTGGGCAAACCTACCTATGGTTTTCGGTCCATGGTTTTGGACGTGATGGTTTTCAGTCCATGGTATTAGATGCTCCGACATGTATAAATATGTATTGCAACATTGAAAGGAATATAATGAAAAATCAAGCTGGTAGTCCTGGTTTTGGGATCCAGTGGGAAAATCTCTATGTATATGTGTTTTATGTGTTATGCTCTTGCATTGTTTATCTTTTTGTGTTTTATAATTCACGCAGGTAATTTATATATGGGGTTAAAACCTACATTTGGTATTAGAGCTGTTTTGGCTTCAAGGGGATGCCTTTGTTGTTGAGGGATTTCGCTCAGGCTTGTGGTAGACCCTGTTCAGTGGGAGATCTGCGAGATCGATTATGGTGGTGAAAGAAGATGGTGAGCAGTGGAAAGATAGGGATCCAGAAATTTAATGGTCAGAGTTTTGAGTTGTGGAAACTCAAGATGGAGGATCTGTTGGTGGATAAAGATCAGCGGATCGCGGTAGATCCGAGTACTAAAACAATGGGAGTGTCCGATGAAGAATGGAATAAGTTGGATCGGAAGGCAAAAAGCACAATACGATTGTGTGTCTCAGATTCAGTATTGCTGAATGTATCAGGGGAAGCTACAGTGAAGGCTTTGTGGGACAAGCTAGGGACTTTGTACCAATCTAAGTCTCTAGTGAATAAACTATTCTTGCAGAAAAAGCTGTATAACCTGAGGATGAAAGATGGAGACTCGGTGACGGAGCATATGAATGCATTTAATACTGTGGTAAGTCAGTCAGCATCTGTTGATATTAAAATTTTATATGCAGATAAGTGCATTAGTTTGTTGTGTTCTCTACTAGATTTGTGGGATAGTCTGGTTATTGCAATAGGTAGCAATGCAACTTCCTTGTAGTTTGATGAAATAGTCTCAGCCTTGCTGATGGAGGAGATGAGATGGAAAAATATGGAGAACTAGAATGGTGATGCCTTGTCTGTATGAGGACAGTCCCAGAATAGGAACAAAAATAAGTCATCGAGTGGGAGATCTAAATCTCTAGGAAAACTTATAAAGGTGGTGTGCTGGAAATGTGGAAAGAAAGGGCACTTCAAAAGGGACTATACTCTAAAGCTCCTGAAAAAGGAAAGGGATCTGATGATACTCCTTCTGTAGAGGCAAAAACCACCTCAGATGAAGGTGGGGATGTGTACTTGGCTTCTTCAAGTACACATGTAGATCATGAGGCATGGTTGATTGACTCAGGTGCATCCTTTCACTTCACTCCCTGTAGAGAGTGGTTCTACGAGTATGAGAAATATGATGGTGGTGATGTCTTCTTGGGGGATGATAGGAAGGCTAGAATTGTTGGTCGTGGAAAAGTAAAGTCGAAGTTGCAAGGTGGAAGGGTTAGAACACTTCCGCGTGTTCTACATATTCCTGCATTAGCTAGAAACCTGATTTCTGTAAGCAAGTTGGATGATGCAGGTGTAAAGACAGTGTTCGAGAAAGATACCTGCAAGATGGTTCGGGGAGCACTGGTATTGATGCGAGGAGTTCGGATTGGAACTATGTACAAGCTACAAGGTAGCACTGTTGTTGATGGGTGCAACAGTTCTATGAGTCCTGAAAGTGGAGCTGAAAATCTAGTGGTCTCTGGAGAGAAGACCATGTTGTGGCATCAAAGGCTTGGACATATTGGAGAGAAGGGCCTTCAAATACTTCATGGTAAAGGTATGGTAGAAGGTATGAGTAATAGCTCTCTAGGTTTTGATTTCTGTGAAAATTGTGTATATGGGAAGCAGAATCGTGTCAGTTTCCCCTCTGGTGGTAAGAGGGCAAAACAGATATTAGAGCTTGTGCACAGTGATGTGTTTGGACCTGTGAAGGTTCCATCACTGGGTAAGTCTATGTAATATGTATCATTTATAGATGACTTCTCAAGGAATACATGGATATATTTCCTTAAGAAGAAATTTGAAGTCTTTGACAAGTTTAAATAATTTAAGGCTTTGGTGGAAAACCAGATAGAGAAGAAGATAAAGGTGCTGAGGACAGATAATGGTGGAGAGTTCTGCAGTAAGGAATTTGAAGAATTCTGTAAGAAGTGTGGTATAGCATGGTAGAATACTACTCCATAAACACCTCAGAAAAATGGAGTTGCAGAAAGAATGAACAAGACATTGATGGAAAGGGCAAGAAGCATGCTTAGTGGTGCAAGGTTAGGACAGGAATTCTGGGCAGAGGTGGTAGAGACAGCATGTTACCTGGTCAATAGATCACCTTCATCAGCATTGGAGGATAAGACTCCACAAGAGGTATGGACTGGTAAGAAACCCTTTCACATCTGAGGATATTTGGATGTGATGCATATGTACATATTCCAAAGGAGAAACGAACCAATATGGATACTAAATCTGAAAAGTGCATCTTTATTGGGTATAAAGATGGTTTAAAGGGTTATAAGCTTTGGAACCCAACAACAAGGAAGGTTGTGTACAGCTGAGATGTGGTGTTCAGAGAGGTGAAAGATGTTATTAAACATGAAGTCCAACCAAAGGAACCTTAGACGATAGAATTTGAGATAAAGGAGGAAGAATCAGACTCTACAGTAGAGGAGGAATTAGAAGATGAAGAGTCACAAACTCCGGGTGTAAGAAGATCAATTTGAGAAAGAAGGCAGCCAGAAAGGTATAGTCCATCTGATTTTTGTTCAAATTTTTCTTTATCTATTACTGATGATGATCCCAGAACTATGAAGGAAGCAGTAGATTCAGAGGATGGAAAACTCTGGAAAGAGGCCATGGTTGATGAAATGGCATCTTTGCACAAAAATGAGGCTTGGGATCTGGTGGAGTTGTCGGCTAGAAGGAAACCCATTGGTAGCAAATGGGTTTCAAGAAGAAGACAAATGCAGAAGGAAAGGTGGAGAAATATAAAGCTCGGTTGGTAGCAAAAGGTTATTCCCAAGTACCGGGAATTGATTTTGGCGATATTTTTTCTCTTGTTGCCAACGTAACTTCTATTAGGTTACTTTTATTTGTTGCTGCTACTTTTGATTTTGAGGTAGAACAGATGGATGTGAAGACAACATTTCTTCACAGGGATCTGGAAGAGGAAATCTACATGAGGCAACCTAAAGGCTTTGCGGTGAAGGGTAAGAAAGAATTTGTATGAAAGTTAAAGAAGTCTCTGTATGGGTTAAAACAATCACCAAGGATGGGGTATCAGAAATTTGATACATTTATACGGGGACTTGACTTCACCAGAAGCAAAGCAGATCATTGTGTGTATTTTAAATTAATTGGTGACCGTGTTATTTATTTGGTCTTATATGTGGATGATATGTTGTTGGTTGGAAATGGAAAAGAAATTATCCAGGATTTGAAGACCCAATTGTCCTCCAAATTCGACATGAAAGATCTTGGTGCTACAAACTATATTTTGGGCATGGAAATTAAAAGAGATTGGGTAAAGAGGAAGCTCTGGTTAAGCCAGAGGAAGTATGTTGAGACAATACTGCAGAAGTTTAATATGCAGGATAGTAAACTGGTGAAGGTTCCTATTCCTGTAGGTGTAAAGTTATCTACTGAATAGTGTCCCAAGACACAAGAAGAAGAAGAGGATATGTCCTATGTTCCATATGTAAGTGCAGTCGGTAGCCTGATGTATGTAATGGTCTGTACTAGACCAGACATTGCACATGCAGTGGGAGTATTGAGCAGGTTTATGTCAAAACTAGGGAAGGAGCAGTGAACAGCGGTGAAGCAGGTTTTTAGGTATTTGCGTGGCACTAGTGATTATGGTTTGCACTACCAAGGAAGACCAGGATTGGACAGATTGTTAGATATTCATGGCTTTGTTGATGCAGACTGGGCTGGAGATTTGGATCAAAGAAGATCTACAAGTTGGTATGTGTTTAAGCTATTTGGAGGTGAGTTCAGTTGGATGAGTAACAAACAATCTATAGTGGCACTATCAACTACAGAGGCAGAATACATGCCAGCCACTCATGCAGGCAAGGAAGCAGTTTGGTTGCAAAAATTGTGTTCAAGTATGGGGTTAGTATAGGGAGTTATAAGGATAGACTGTGACAGCCAATGTGCAATTTTCTTGGCAAAGAACCCTGCTTATCATTCAAGGACAAAGCACATTGATGTTCAGTATCACTTTGTGAGGGATATGATAGAAGACAAAAAGGTGTTGTTGGTAAAGGTGGACACTTTGAAGAATACTACAGATGCATTGACAAAATCTGTGAGCTTTAAGAAGTTCTCCTAGTGTAGAGAAACAATGAGCATTTAAGAGCTGGAAAAATGACTAAGCTCTCTTGTGGCCCCCTGTGGAAAGAAAACAACAAGTGGGAGATTGTTGGATTGTGTTATATTCTTTCCACAACTAACTGATGTAATGAACCAAGGGGTTAGAGGGGGCGTGGAGCCCTCCCTTCCTTCTGTCGATTGCACAATGGAGGGGTCATAGGGGGGCTGGAAGCCCCCCTGTCCGGGGTGTTTGAGGGGGGTGGGTAGCCCCCCTCTGCGAGGTCTAGGGCAGTGCCCCGGCAAAAAAAGTTTTGGACCCTATGTTAGGTTGGGTGAACCTACCTATGGTTTTCGGTCCATGGTTTTGGATGCGATGGTTTTCGGTCCATGGTATTGGATGCTTCGGCATGTATAAATATGTATTGTAACATTGAAAGGAATATAATGAAAAATCAAGCTCGTAGTCCCGATTTTTGGATCTAGTGGGAAAATCTCTGTGTATATGTGTTTTATGTTATGCTCTCACATTGTTTATTTTTCTGTGTTTTAGAATTCGTATGCAGGTGATTTTTGTACGGGGTTAAAACCTACAACTATGAGAATAGAATTTGATTTTAATTCTCACTTTAATTCAAGGACAAATTAAATTGGAATTTCTTGTTACCATTTCTAAACACTCCCTCTCAACAAGAAATGAATTATCATCTACCCTGATCCTGTCTCTATGTAACTTGAATTTACATCTTGACAATGCCTTTGTCAAAATGTCAGCATCTTGCTCCTCCATGGGAATGTACTCTAACAACATAATCTACCTCAATACACAATCTCCGAGATGATGATATTGGATATCAATATGCTTGGACCGATCATGAAAAACTAGATTTTCAGAGAGTTTGATACAAGTATGATTATTGCAGTAAATCACGGTTAGATCCATCTATTGACCAAACATACAAACCAGGATCTTTCTCATCTATATGGCCTCACATGCTACTTGACTCACAGCCATGTAATTTGCCTCTGCCGAACTAAGTGCAATCGATCTTTGTTTCATGTTGTACCAAGAAATTGTCACTGACCCAACACTGAAGATCCCTCTTGATGCGCTCTTCCTATCGGATGGACTCCCTTCCCAATCTATGTCAATTAAGCATTGAAGCTTCACTCCCTTTATCTGTATGTACCATAATTCATACTGAGAAATTCCCCTAAGGTATCTCAACACATGATTTGTCGCCTTCCAATATAGCTTGGTAGGCCTAACCATCACTTGACTAAGTTGGTTAACTACATATCACATATCTAGTCATTTGTTAACCAAATACATGAGTGAACCCACAAGATGCTTGTAAATAGTAGCTTCCACTACTTCACCTGAAGTAGCATCCTTCTTCTTCAAGTTACTTGCTAGAGGAGTCTCCATGGGTTTGCCTCTCTCCATGCGAAATCTTCTGAGTTTCTCGTTGGAATAATTTCCCTGACATACAAACATTCCCCATCACCCTGCCATACCTTCATGCCAAGAAACTCATGCATGAGCCCCATGTCCTTCATCTCAAACTCTCTTGCAAGGTCCTCCTTGCAAGATTTGATTATCCAATCATCACCTATCAGTATGAGATCATCAACATAAATCACAATGATCAGCAATTTACCTTCCACCACTATGTGGTATAGGTTCGCATCCGCTTCACTCATCGTGAAGCCCAGCCTGGTGAAGTAGCTATCTATCCTAGTGTACCAAGCACAGGGTGCTTTCTTCATCCCATACAATGCTCTCTTAAGCCGACACATGTGCGACCCATGGTCAAAGGTCTCAAAACCTCTAGGGTTCTCTATGTACACCTCTTCCTCAATCATGCCATTAAGGAAGGTTGTCTTTACATACATCTGATGTATCTTCCAACCCATCTGTGCTGATAGTGCCAATATAGATCTTATTGATGAGTACCTTGCAATAGGAGAAAAGGTCTCATCATAGACAATCCCCTCTACCTGTGAAAAGCCACAGGACACAAATATAGCCTTATGCTTCTCCACACTACCATTTACAACTTCTTTTACCTTGTAAAGACAATGGGAGCTCACCACTGACATGTCCTCCAGTCTCAGGACCACATCCCAAACACTGTTACAAACTATGGAGTCATACTCCTCCACCATGACATCAACCCAAATTGGTTACTACACTGCTTCCTTAAAGGAAGATGCCTCTATCACAGCACATTCACCCATAAGATCCATGTATCCTATGTACCTCTCAGGTGACTTCCTCTTCCTTCACTGAGAAGTGTGTGCTCCCATATTCTCCTATGCATCATCCAACAATATGTCAACCTCTCTGGTGTGCTTTCATCCCTCTCTGGAAGACTCTGCTTGAGTGGATGTCTCCACTCTTGGATCCTTTGCATGTGGTTGCTCCACATCAATCTAAGGCTCCTCAATATTAGGACATAAAATCTCCTCATCTGCACGTAGCTCAAGCTCCCACTCAAGGGAAACTCGCATGACCTTCTCCTCATCGAATCTGACATCCCTGCAAACCACTGTCATCCTGCTGGTCGAAAAGTACACCTAATAGTTTTGAGGTGTATCAGTGTACCCCAAAGATATCCCACACTGTATTGTTGGCTCAATATTCTTCCGTGCATCTTTGGTCACATGGCAATATACCGATGACCCATAAATCCTAAAATGACCAACATCTGGCCTCTTACAAGAATAAGCCTCCCCTGGTGTCCTCATCTCAAGTATCTCATGTTGGCTATAGTTCTGAATATAAACTGTTGTGTTTCATGCCTCAACCCATAGGTGTAGTGGTAGGCCTTGATCATGTGACATCACCCTTGTTTCCCCTACTATGATTCTATTCTTCCTCTCAGCCACTCAATTTTGTTGAGGGTTATGGGGTGTTGTCAACTCTCATTTAATCCCTTCTGCTACACATAAGTTCTTAAACTCATTTGAGATATACTCACCATCATTATCACTCCATAGAGCTTTAACCTTCTTGCCCGAATCTTTCTCCACCAATGCTTTAAACTCACAAAACTTTATGAACATTTGATCCTTTTTCTGCATGAAACATATCCATCATTTCGAGACAATTCATAAAAAAATATAACATAATACCTATGTTTGGCCATGGATGTTTCCAAGAATGGTTCACACACATCTGAATGGACTTGTTCTATAATAGCCTCTACTTGATTGTCTCTGTCGTAAAAGGAATACTTGGTGTATTTTCCCAAATTATACCCCTTTCATGTATCAACTTGCTCAAGCGTACCTTTGGGGAGACCAGTAGAGATCCACTGTAATATATTCAAAGCTCCATGATGCAAGTGGCCCAATCACCTGTGCCACACATCACCAACATCTCGGATTTGCACCCTTTCTGATTTTGTGATCAAAGAAGCACACTCCTCTACCTCCATCTTATAGATATTCTTCACCTAAATCCCTATCTTCTTTACTTGACCCGTGGCTATGTGTCGAAGGAATGCATTTCCTTTCAAGAAGATCATGTCATGGCCTCTATCCTCAAGCATGGCAATGGATGCCAAGTTCTTCTTCAGCCCGAGCACATACATAACATTCTTCAAGGTAAGTGGAGCCTCGTGCTCCCTCTGAAAAGTAATCGTGCCCAATCCAATAACACTATACTTCCCATCATCACCCATCTCAATATGCATCTGGATATATTTATCCTCCAAGTCAATAAATTACTCTTTGTTTCCAGTCATGTGGAATGAAGCTCCATTGTCTAAGTACCATACACTTCCCATCATTACTGACACCATGCATGCAATGAGGGAAAATTCCAATTCAAATTGGGAGGCCAAAGCCTCACCCACCACTCCTACTAAGGAATTTTTCTTGGACTTCTTGAGTAGAAAATTTGTAGCAAAATGGCCGACCTCATGACAATGAAAGCTCTTAACTTTCGTCATGTCTCTCTTCTTACCTCCATGATAAGAATCCGATTTGGAATGGAAATCTTTCCCTTTCCCATTCTTCACCTTAATCACTAAGGCACAACTCTCTTCATCATTAGCCTTTGATGAAGAGCCATCCCTGTTGTTCCTCCTAATCTCCACCTACATCAAATCCAACCACAGTCATTCCCAATCTGGCAGCTTCTCCCGACCATTGACAAAGTCCTGATAACTATGACAATTCTTTGGGAGTCTTATAAGAGCAAGACTCACCATATCATCCTTTACAAATGTGATTCCAACACTTCCAAGTTCATCATGACACTGAGTGAACTTGGTCAAATATTTTGGAATCATCTTTCCTTTCTCCATTATGATTTTTCGAAGTTTGTCCTTTAGTGCCAATTTCCTTTGGTCATAGCTGTTCTTATACAAGTCCATCAATTTTTTCCACATAGCATACAAAGTTTCCTTTCCATGGAGACTCGAGACAATGTGGTCTCAAACTCCCTCAAGGATTTTCCACCTTGCCTTCGCCACACACTTCTTCCATTCAGCCAAATTCTGTGCATCCGATGCTACTGGCTTAGAAATTTATTGATCAACAAATTCCTTCAAGCCATTATCCTTTAGCACATCCTCCATTCTGTCCCTTCAGGATATAAAATTTGAGTTGCCTTCCAAGGCATACTCGAGCAACAAACCATAGAAAGCCATCTTCCGATCCTGAAGTATGTACTGCAAATTTGAATTTCAAATGTAACCCAAAACTCAAATCTTTGAAATCTCCTCTAGTATATTGTTCTTAGCTCTGATACCATGTAGAATTTCCTGTAGATTCACAAGCTGATGCAATGTACTAAAGCACAGGACAAGAATATACTTCTACTTTGAACACGCGGAAGCCAATAGATCGATGGAAACAATATGAACAAGAAGATAAATCAATGGCACATAACACAGGATGTATCTGGGGAAAGCCACTGCTCAAAACCCTGCTATATGTATTTCATATATCAAGCATATGAGTGAAGATACAAATCTTGTTCTCACTAGAACAATTCCTCACAAGTATGCTCAACTCTCTTAGCCCACAAGCTAACTCAAGCCAAACCCTTAGCCTATTCAGTATCTCTCCAAGCTCCTAATCTCTTATGTAATTCATAGGATGAATAGCATGTATTTAAATGGAAATCATGCTTCAAAAACCACACAATCTGAGCATAGGATCAATCTTTGATTGCATGCATGATATTTACAACTCAGTATATCATACAACTAATAGTACATTGTCCTTGCACTCTATTCTCAATTGGGTCTTTCACAGAATCAACATGCATGACTTTCTAATGAGGGAATCTTCAATTAACTAGAGTGACACTTGTGGATGCACTAGTGCACCAACTGACTGTTAACTATTTATTAGTTCCTCAAACAGTTTGGAACTAATTTAGTAAAACTTAACTCAGTAAAGTGAGTGATCTAATTTCAAACTTAATATAAACTCATACTGGACCCCTAAAATGTAGGGAGAACATATACATGACTACATAAAGACTTCCAACTCGAAATTCCTAAGCTAATTAAGTTAATTAAACTTAACTAACTATTTACAAGTTTCTATGAGAATAGAATTCGATTTTAATTCTCAATTTAATTCAAGGACAAATTAAACCGGAATTTCTTCTTGTCATTTCTCAACATAGGATCCTTATGTGAACCCCATAGATCTAAAACATAATTAAAATTTAGAAACAATAGGGATTTAGATTGAGACTTAATTAAAAAAAAAATGTTTTAATTTTTTAAATGTCATGTATAGTATTCATGTTAAGCGTGCAAGAACTTTTATAGATCTATATACATGTCATAGATTTTTTTCTAGAAACCCATTTCAATATATAACAACCAAGTTGATATAATATTATTTTACTTAAAATGGAAATTAAACTATCTAGGTTATGAACAACATTGAAATAATTTTATGTTATTAATAAATTCCATGTGCCCGTTTGATATAAAACACGGAAAGAGTTACACACATGCTTCATATTGAATTGTAAAGAGTGCAACAAATAGTGTGTGTGTCTCTATGTGTGTGTGTGTCTGTGTGTGTGTGTGTATATATATATATATAGATAGATAGATATAGATATAGATATAGATATAGATATATATATATATATATATATATATATATATATATATATATATATATATATATATATATATATATATATATATATATCATGTTATGACTATTAATCGCTTTTAGATAACCTCAAAAGAAATAAAATCAAATAAAACATATTTGTAGTTTACATCTTGACATCTTTTAAAATCATTGTAATTTAGCATACATTGATTGTGCACTAAAAGACACTTTCTACAAGCTAATATGAAAACTAAAATTGTTATTTTGTAAAATTTTACTTCTTGAATGTTCTTAATTTAAGGTATTAAGATAAGGAATTGATTGAAATACTTGGATATGCAAGTAAATTTAGGAAAGTGCATAAAATTATAGAAACAGATCATTAATTGTTTAAATTAACATATAATGATTGCACTAAAAGACACTTTTTACAAGTTCAATATAAAATTGATGTACACGTGATCATATTTTAGTTCATTTTAAGTATCAAAGTGACTTGCATCATAGTAAGATCAAGTACTTATTTCCTTAGTCTATGAAACTAGAAATCAAAATTGTTATTTTGTAAAATTTTACTTCTTGAATGTTCTTAATTGAAGGTCTTAAGTTAAGGAATTGATTGAAATATTTGGATAGCCAACTAAATTTAGGAAAGTCCATAAAAATATTATCTAAATCCATATCATTAATTGCTTTTTAGTAATTAAATTCCAATACATATGACTTATATCATGTTATGACTAAGCTCCTATAGATGACCTCAAAAGAAATAAAATTTAATAAAACTTATTTGTTGAATATTACTGGTTGAAGACATCTTTTAAAATTGAATTTAAAATGTATTTCAAACCTATTTGTGTTCTTTAATTGAACCATGAACATATATTTTAGTTCATTTTAAGTATCAAAGTGACTTGCATCATAGTCTAAGATTGTACTTATTTTCTTAGTTTATTTCCTAAAAACTTGTCAAAATTGTTACCAAGTTAGTTATGTATGATAATAAATTATCCATATGAAAATATATACAAATTACATTATAAGTAAGCATCCACAAACTAAAATAATAAGCATCCAAAAACTAAAATAATCTTCGTGTATCCATAAATTGTCCATGTATGAAAATATACAAAGTTCGTACATCACATGTGAATGTGCCCTATGAAATGGGACTGAAAATATTCAAACTATCTATGATCCACTTTAGAAAGTATTGCTTCTAGATCTCTCATGTGTGTTCTGCAGCATAGACAGAGCGTTCATAATCGAGTACTGCAATATAACACATTCAAATTCAAATTAATTAGAACATTATTTGTACAAAATAAACAATCTGGAAATAAATGATTTTGAACTGTGCATTTAATTAGTCCCCTACCTATGACTCAGTCGAGTGCAAATGGAAGTCAGGTGGGATGGGGGTCTAATCAATCTTGGTTTGGTGCTTCCCTACCTGTGGCTCAATGCATCCATACCCAAAATCCCTCTCATGCATCCACATAACTGCAACGTCAATACCCATCTGCATCTACGACTGTGTACACAATGGAAAAAACAAATTATAATTATTCTACAAATTAATTATCATGCATACATGTAACTTAAAAGAAGAAAAGGTTGAAATTTTAGGATTAAAAAAATTACCTCAACTACTAGTTTATGTTGCTATACATAGTGACTCTCCTTCACATGAGTGCTACGAGGTGGAGGTGGAGGAGGAAGAGACTAAGCCATGGAAACATGCACTAGAAGAGGCTTCTCTGGCTCATCAACTTCCCACTCGGATGGCCTCAAAAGATCACCTGTGTAGTTGGGTAGTGCATGCATGTTATCATGAACTTATTAATATAAATGCAATCTAATACAAACTTATTAATAAAAATAATATATAACTTTTATGATAAGAGTCAAAAGTTTTGTATATATGTATCTTGTCTATGTCATGTGGACCGTGCACCCTCCAAGTGTCACAAATGGTATCATGACACATACATGCATCTAAAAAATGTTGGCAACACCCTAGACTCTCGAGATATGAATCGTCATATAATACAACTAGTGGGCCACAAGGCAAGAAGGTGGTCTTCACATCTCTCCACACAATTCAACATGTTCAATCACTAATGTCCTTTGCAAGCTATCTGCAATGGTATGCCTAGTCTCAACACCAAGATGTGACAATTGATCTAGCTTTGTCAGCAATACCACGCTCCAACATGGTCATGGAAAAAATCTCAGAGGTGGTGCTACATTCGCAGGGTCCCTATGAGCCCCAACATGTTAATAACTACGTCCCAAACTAGATCCATAAAACTTAGATCCAGTGATGGTGTAATCTAGCCTCATATGTAGCACAAACTCTTCATATATATGCTTTGTAAAATAAATGGGGACTTGGGCATGGTGGAGGAACTAGCCCCAAGCTCCTATGAATTGATCATAAATAAAAGTGCATCCAAGAAAAACTACACCTAGTAGGTGAACAAGCAGAGATTGTATCCATCTCTCATGTTATCCATGTTTGTTGGGCCATAACATCCTAAATAATGATACTAGCTATAACGTCGTTCGACAGAGGGATCGATGCTACAATTTGATCCCAATCTTCATCGTGTTGAGGGTTTGCAAATCATAAACATAATTTAATATATATAACAAAATAAAAGAATAATAACATATACATTAAACTTAAATACATCAATTGAAAACAATTTAAAAATTAAAGATAATTTTAAAACATAAACACGTGAAGTTTAAAGAGGATTTAAAATGTGAGATGTGTACCTGCAATAGGTGAAGAAGGTCCACTATCCATAGAAATATCATCATTAGAGGAAACACTACCTCTGACACTCTAACTAGTCTCAAAGGGAGGATATATGAGTGGAACAACCACTCTAGTATGGCTACATGATCTATCCCAACTATATATAATAGATCCCCCAACAATTTGGCAGGTTATGGTTGGGGGCATATGGGAGATGGATTTGAAAATTACATATAATACATATAAACTAATCCAATAAAAAATTGTTGACACAGAAAGTAAGTTGAGAAGAAAACTATTTATAAACTCCAGTAGAATAATCTAGGTTGAATTCTTAAAGTAAAATAGAGTCTCTTTTTTGATAGATTATCAAGCAACGTATTGAGTTCCATGTAAACACAATTGAAAAATGTGATCAAATATAACTTACATTTTTTCCCATTTCTAAATGATGAATTTTATTTATCAAGCAGAGATATGTAAATATATGTAAAAAGTTGAAATAAACATATTTGCAAAACTAATCAAACTTCATGCCAACCAAATACTCCATAAGGCAAGTTATTATAATGTTTGACTTTGATACATGATATGTAATAGGTGCAAACACATGAAAACTATGTTTCTCGTACAACACACCACATAATGAAACAATATGGTATGAATTAGAAAAGAGTCAAAATTATTATATATTCACTTTAAATGCATTTTTCATCATGGATTTAATGCATGTATCAATGATGCATTGTTGAAACTTGATATATATATATATATATATATATATATATATCAAGTTTCAACAATGCATCATTGATACATGCATTAAATCCATGATGAAAAGTGCATCAAAAATATAGGAAGTGTAAGTTATAATCTCATACAACACACCACATAATGAAACAATATGGTATGAATTAGAAAAGAGTCAAAATGATTATATATTCACTTTAAACTCATTTTTCATCATTGATTTAATGCATGTATCAATGATGCATTGTTGAAACTTGATATATATATATATATATATATATATATATATATATATATATATATATATCAAGTTTCAACAATGCATCATTGATACATGCATTAAATCCATGATGAAAAGTGCATCAAAAATATAGGAAGTGTAAGTTATAAAATCATTACTCAACTAATCAATTTAATAAGGGTGGGAACTAATAGATATATAGTTGCCATATCATTATAGTAAATAATTCTAAAAATATGAGTAGTGGAAATCTTAAGGAAAATTATAATTTATAGATCAACTCAAGTCTTAAAAAGTTATTAAGCATCACCCATCATATGATATTATGAAGAGCACATTATGTTAAATAGTTATAAAACCATGTTAAATATTTTATGTGTGTGTGTGTATGGGAGAGAGAGATGTTATAGCTATAGCTATGTTATATAAAATTATATGTTTATGCTACATACTATGTCATGTTATATTCTAGATGACATATAGTTAGTTGAATGTTCTATACTAGATGTTATATATATTTAAATTATAATTATATATGTATATTTAGTTGTGTATGTGTGTGTGTGGTGTTAATAAAATTTAATTAAATAACAAAAAAATGTTTTGGACTTTTAATTTACTTAATAATTTATTTAAGTATAATTAATTTGACTTTTAATTTATATAATATTTTATTTAAGTACAATTATTTTTTCTAAACAAATTGTTGTATTTATTATTAAAAAGTATTTAAAATCTAAATTTATTTAAATTTAAAATAAAAAATGAAATAAAAATTCTTATTTGATTTAGTAGAGGTTGGCCATGAGAAACCATATTCATTACGTCAATCTAAAGCTTCTAATTTATTTATTTATTGGTTATAGTTTAATTGTTTTTTGTTTTGGAAATGTTTTGGCCATATTGGTCATATTTGTTTGAAATTTAAAATACATTTTTTATAACAAAAAATCATTTGTTTTGAAAATTTATTTCACTAAATTCCTGAAAGAAAACTTAAAACCTAAAGTAATTAAAAAAAAAAAATTCCCATAGAAAATACTTATAATAAACATGCTACCATTGCAGATAACTTATACAATGAAATAATATATATATATATATATATATATATATATATATATATATATATATATATATATATATATATATATATATAATACTTAAATTATAGTTTTTTTGGGTAGTTTCAAGGGTTTGCTTGGTGGTTTCCTAGGTTGTTTTTTGTTTCCTAGGTTTTCTACGTTATCTTTTGTGGTTTACAAGGGTTTTCAAGGTGCCTTTTCGTGGTTTTCATGGTGGTTTTTGTGATTGTTTTTTAATATTTTTTGTATGGTAGGGTCTTTTTTCAAATTAATTTATTTTATTTTGTAAAAATAAATAAATAAAAGAGACAAAAATGAAAGGAAACCTATCTTGGCTTGAGCCTCTAGATCGTTAGTAGGGTTGATGGGCAACGAGATTGAGTTCCTCCATCTCAGTTGAGCTTAAAAATCTCTTGTCAAACTCCTTTTTTTCTCGCGGTCTGAGCAAAATGACTTGCATAGGGCGCAGCTAGGGATTTTAATAAGAAATAATGCTTGATTGAATTATATAGCTCGATCAATCCATAAATTTCGATTGAGCCTCTAACTTGTGTTAGAAAAGGGCTCAATCGAGAGTTTCTTTAAACACTTGATCAAGCTATTTTAAAGTGCCAAAATAAATTAATTAATCACTTAAAAATTGCTCAATCGAGCATCCCTTTTCCACCAAAATGTGCCCTTGCATTTCCAAAAAGTATAACCCAACTCTATGCGCTCACCCATAGATTAACTACAAAAGTATACATGACTCTTATTTGTAAGAGGTATAATTGTAAAACAATAGTGCAAAGCCATTTCAATAAGACTGTGAGGCTACAAGCTCTAATGTTTATTTGTTAGTTCTAGTTGTGATGTACTAGCATTATAGCTCCAAATAGAAACATCATGGTTATCTTTATGTTCTCATACAAGCATCACATCTCTAGTACAAACATCTTTATAATTTTAGTGCTATTCCTTATGGAACCTCTCTGAGATGTCACTATGTCTCACTTGTGGTAGTGATTGGTATCTTAGGTACAAACAACATCTCAAGTCCCACGTTGATTTAATAACATGAAGATACTCGGTACAAATATTGTGGAAATATCAGTACCATGTGTTATATGGTACTCTATTATGTGTATTTAACTCTGGCTTGTGGTTGCTACCATTGAGGTTATGTTGACACATCTTTTTTGAAGGAAAATGAAAGAAAAAGGAAAGGAAGAATTAGGAATCAATGATAAAAATGCATCAGAGAAACAATTCAAATCTTTTATCAGTTTTTGGCTTTGGATCAATTTCAGAAAGAGAGAGAGGGCTCCCGGAGGAGAGAGAAATTAAAGCAAAGGAAAGCAAGGGAGTACAAGGAGAAGGTTGGATCAGCAACTATGTCAGGAAGATTTTGTAGGTAGCATGTTACATGTGTAATTTCCTTACTAGGATGTGAATGCATGT
Source organism: Pinus tabuliformis (assembly GCA_031772625.1). Taxonomy (NCBI): domain Eukaryota; kingdom Viridiplantae; phylum Streptophyta; class Pinopsida; order Pinales; family Pinaceae; genus Pinus; species Pinus tabuliformis. Next base: position 891,815,277 of record CM062807.1, on the reverse strand, counting down.
TACGCACATTTGATTATTTAGTTAATTTTTTATCATTGGCATGGGTTTTTCCTAGATTGGCAGTGATTTCAACCATTCCTTTCTAATTCCTAGATGGCCATGGTTTAATGGGATTCATTCTTGGTTGAGCTTTAGATTGTTGGAAGATTTTGGATCTGGTTGAGGTGGTCTCAGGAAAATCCCAAGGGTTGGGGGTGGAGATGGCCTTCTCTGGTAATCCCTCGATAAGTATGTGGAGACAAGAAAATTTCTCTGGTTATGGTGAAGGAATTTTGAGGCATCTGAGCTTGTTTTGGTTTTGTGATCTCTTAACCAATTTAAGTGAGATCACAATAGCTTGAGGGTGGAGGTGCTTTAGCCTCCTGATTCCCTATTTGGTTATGGCTTGGCTTATCCTATGAGATCCCACATTCAAGCTTGGAATATTGCACATGGTTGTTTAGCTGAAAGAGAGATTTGGTTCATCCCAATCTATGATTGGGTGGTACATGGAAGTCTTTGACTTGGTTGAATTTTTCATATGTTAATATGAGCTTTGTTTATATTGTGATCAATGAGCATATGTGTTGGTTATTATGTTGATCTTATGGCTAATTTGTCATGGCTTCTATTCTGGTTTTATGTTGGTTATATGATGTGATCTTACTATGGATGTTGTTCATGATTCGATAAGTAATTGAATGGTTGATGAATGGATAGGTTAACAAATGTTGTTGCAGCTACTTGAGAAGGCCTTGGACCTTCTTGATGATTATTTGATGAAGTAGGGAAGTTTATGATCAGATATGCATTCATGACCTGTAGCTTCTATGTTTAGCATATGCTTGAAGAAATGTTTGTCATGTAGTAGGCATGTTTTGGGAAAGGTCTAGCCCTAGTATTAAACGTTTATACTTATCATCATCTTAAACTTAGTTCTCGATAGTTTTTGCAAGTTCTAGGTAGTGGTATGGAGGTTATCCTGAAAAAAGTGGCATAGATCTCGCCATTGCAAGCACAAAACTGGGAGACCTTGGTCATAACCTCATGCACGAAGGATTATGGGTTCAGTTGAAGCCTCATAACCACATATACAATGTGCTATAGGTGTAGTTGGGGTGTCAAGTTTGTCAAAATGAAGTTCCAACTTAGGGATTGATCACCAGGGGTGGTTCTCAAGATGTTGAGTGATCTAGTGTCTGTGAGGAGTGGTAGTATGTTTTCCAGTTTTTAGTCTCCACGTCCATAACTGGAACTTGGAGGTCGATTAATTTCATAGTGGAATTCATCTCATACTTACCCTAGAGAGCTTGTAAAAGTGGGAAAATATGGGAGGAGGTGGTTACAGGGTGGTATCAGAGCGAGGTTACAACACTAGAACTCAAGGTGAATGTGATTGTTATGCATGCATGTCAATTGTCTATTCATTAACTATACATGCATTGTTACATTTATGGTTGTGATATTCATGTATGAGTTTGTATGGTTGTGACATTGTATCGTGCTAACATGGATTGACTTGTGTAGATGTGATAGCCTCCCCTAAGATACATTAAGGTATGATTTTGATTATGTATTCTATTCTTTTATCTAACATGGCATACTTGCACGAAAATGAAAGCTAAAGATGAAGAGTAGAGTGGTGGAATACAATTCGCATGATTCCCCCATGGGGGCTTCACTAAGGGAGAAATACCATACCATGTGCATTCACATTGGAGGATATATATTGAGGTGAAAATGACATAATATATTGAGCATATAATAAGGGGTCAAGGGTTTTTATATTGGAAGGTATAGAAAATGGAGCTCAAAATTAATGAAAAATTATAAAGGGGTATAAAAATTGTTAACAAAAAAATGGATACTTACAATATCTAATGAAAGTAGGGATTTTTTAAATTAGGGAGGTGTATTGGGTTTGTATTGCTAGCAAGTTAAATAATGTGATTTTTAGAGGTATTTTCTAATATATAGTCAAACTAAGCATATTGTTTATTATGCCATGAATGCACGTGATATGTTAGAGGTTCATTGAGTGAACCCCATGTGGATTCCCCTTACAGGCCTGATCTGAATTCCATGGAATGGGAAAATCCAATTGAGCAGCAAGGCAAAGAGTATTCTCTTGATATAATAGACACACCGAGGAGTCTTAAGTAAGAGATTTTAAGTTGAAAGGTAGATTATAATAGTCTGTTTGAGGCACAGGAAAGAATTGCAAGGGCACATGAAAAGTAGGTTGAAGTTAACGTAGTGATTCTACATATCCTTTCAGAGTTGCAAAAGCAAGGACATATGGGGATCAACCACAAAGATAGATAAGAGGAGAATAATAATGGGGCAGAGGGTAGTAAGTCTCTAATCCAAAATGGATCTTGTAGTTTATAGTCAAAATTTTTCTTAACGACCAATATGGTACCATGTAGAAATTTGTTATCGACTTGTGTAGAAAATGGACAGTCACAGATCATCCTAAAAATAGCATCAGGTGAAGTGTCTATCATTCTGAATCAGTCACTTCTTACAGTTTCTCAATTGGACTTCGGATGATGAAGAAATCATCCGTCAAAGTTCATGAAGCACAGATGCAAAAGAGGCATGTCAGGGCCTATGGAGTTTCCATCACTTGACATGTGGCATCAAGTCGAATCCTATCTCCAAAATTCTGCAAAAGAATAATGGTAAGAAACAAATGTTGATTAATGGTTTTGGCACATTTATGTTAATGATGTCAAAACATTAAGTTAAGTTTCATTTACCCTAAAGCTATGATGGCCATTGTATTATGTTTTTTTAAATAAGGGGCATTAGTAAAATGCCAAAACATATGGAGCTAAGGCAAGGAGAGCGAAAAACATCCTACAATGTTTGAAGTGCGAAATACTATTATCCAACCTAGGTGCAATGGTGAGAATGGTTTAAATGTTTAAGAGCGCATACGAAAAAACCTTAGTGACATAACGTTGTATTACCTTTTTAACATAACACATTGTTAAAAGCATTACAAACTATATGTTTAGTTTACAAACCATGTGCAAATGTCGTATTGGATTATGTCATTTAAATGGAATTTTAAAAATACATATGATGAAATGTAATGGGTATGTCAAAAGCCACAGCAGAGTCCATTGTATAAAAAGCAAATTCGAATATCGTTACACTGGGCTAATAAAGCAAAGGTCACCTACTAGTCAGCTACAGGTCAGAAGGAAGTTATGTTGATTCGAGACCACCGGAAGGTGGATATTCCAAGCACCATCATCAATGAACACATCGGCATCGTCAACAGGATTGCACGGACGGGGATCTAGCTGGATTGGAAGCACCAGAATTTATGTGACTGCAATGGATATAACGCAGTGAAGGATGCACCAAGTCAATTGTGCCAACTAAGCATCAAAGATCCGGTCAATCACCAGCAGGGATTTGTTAGCCATGCAAATGGAATGGATAGCAGAATTATGGAATTCTGATGCAGATACAATGGCAAGAGATCAACAATCTATTGGATGAGGTTATTTCATGACCCGATCTACACCACCATCGACGGGAAATCCAACCGTGTTAGCAACGAAGGTTCATAAACATGGTTGATGAGCAAGTTAGCACGGTGAGAGGGTTACAATTGAGGAATGTTGCGGGGGTCGTATGTAACCATGCCACGAAGGAATATCAGACCTTGGAGTAGGTTGAGACTGCCATGAAGGTAGTGCAACAAAGCACTACTCTGGCCTACAACAAACTCACAACATTGGCGCCAATTCTTGTGTCAACACCATCATGTTTTGGTCCAATGGACTCAACGCAACACAAAATGGAGGTTACCTCTAATGCCACAAGGAGTGACAATTCAACTATCGGGCCATGGGAAATGTGCCACGATATATGTCAAATTAAAATTTCGGTTAAGTTTTTTTTCGCCATGCGCCAAAGTTGGAACAACAATTAAAGTTCTATGGTTTTGCTACAACACGGTACAATAATCAAATGACATTCAAAACTGCAAATGTGCTATGCATTAAACAGACCATAGGATAAGGTTTTTGTTTAATATGCATTAAATGTGCCAATGTAATCAGAACTTAGGATAAATTTAGATTGGTGGTCCAATGTTTTATCACCGTATGGTTTGTCATAAAGAGCCGAGCCATTTCATTGGTCAGCTACTAAGTTGATAAAACAAACTATGCTAAAAATAGCATTCCCCATCCTTTAAAAAAAAATTCGAATTTTTAACCAAAAAAACACACTTGTGGAGAACACATATTCAGCGTGAGAGCCATTAAGAGAGTTCATAGCTCTACTTGGCGTAGATTGTTCATCTTCAAGCCAAATTGGGTACGTATATAGGCGACGGAAATACAATTTAGAGAGCCATCTTAACACAACATCTAATGGTGCCTACGTGCATTAGTTGGGTCAACTTGTGTGTAAAGAAATAAGCCATAGTTTTTCCAATTCATTACTTCTTGTTTTAAGCTGTTCGTCGGAAATCCGAGTCAAAGAATTTTTCATTGGACAGAGCCAACCGTGTCCAAGGACAATTCATTTGGATTCTCTTTGTAATAAAAATTGTTAGCACTTTCCTAATACAATAGATGCTCAATTAAAAGTGGACCCGGAGACGTAGTCCAGGAGGGACGAACTCCGTCAACAAACTGAGTTGCATTTTTTTAACTACTACTTATGCGTCTTTTACTTTAATTGTTTAAAGTATAATGTCTGTTAAGTTATCTCATGCATTTTTATTGAGAAATCATCTTCGAGTTCCATTTTAGCCTTGCACACATCCAGAGACTGATCTCTTTCCGCATTTCAAATCATATTTTGGTATCAGAGCAGGTTCTCATCCAGTGTAAAAATGGAAAAGAGTTCAAAGCAACTCAAGCAGGAGAACGATTCTTTACGGTGGATGGTCAAATATCTGGAGAAAGATAAGCAGAAACTCTAGACAAAGGTTGAAGCTTTGAAAAACGATTATTTGCAATGAATGGTGAAATCTATGGAGGAGGACAAGTAGAAACTCCAAACAGATATTGAAGCATTACACAAGAGTCAAAGGATAAACTGTCCATCAGCTCATGGTGCATCCACTGAAAGGAAGAAAAAGGTCCCCCCTCTTCATCTGGATGATGGAGACATTTCATCATTATCCACCACTCTGAAATGTAAGTCGGTAGAAGAAGATATTTGACGCTTTTCCTCACCATCCAAGGAAAGTTCTTATGCACCAGTCTCACCAAGAAAAGACTTGGAGAAGAACAAGTCTTCCAGTGAGCAGGAAATTAGGGAATTTGAAAGGCATACAAAAGGAATGGGTAGAAACTCATGGAGAAGATGGGTTACCAAGAAGGATGGGGTCTTGGAAAGCAAATCCAAGGTAGATTCAGCTGATTTCAATACAAGAGAGAGCGAAGTATGAAGGATTAGGCTTCGACCAATCAATATGTGACTACTGTGGGAAGAGTGGTCACATTGCAAATAGATGTTGGTCTCTACATCCTGAACTATTGTCGAAAAAGTTACAAGATCAAAAAGGTAAGCAACTGAATCAATCAAGAAGTGATTCAGAAGGTGAGTCCTCTAGTAAAAACTTTATGGAAAAAGTTATAAAGAGGATTTACCCATGTACATTTTGTGGTAGTCATTCACATTGTGTAGAAGAATGTTGGAAGCAGAAGGCATTCAAAAAAAAGGTGGGTGCAGTAAGGACTAAACCACGTACAGATGATGCAATGCTGCAAGTAAAGAAGCATCTAGGGAAGATTTTACTGCAGCCATACAAGGACTCTGCAACCTCCAGACAAAGTGCGGAAAAATCCAACAAAAAGGCAACTAGCAAAAACTCATGAGAACGAGTTTGCCGACATTACAAGTTGCGAGGGCATTCGATGAGAAAATGTCCAATGCTACCTCGGGAGACAACATCAACATCCACAGAGTAAAAGCACTTGGAGCCAAGGAAGGAAAGTCTCCAGATTTGAACTGGACAGATTTCATCCTTTATGTAAAAAGTGTCTGTAAAATTTTCAGTAGACCTAGTCGAGTCTGTATCTAGATGATTTTGCAACTAATGCATCTTTACTCATGTTTGTAATAAAATATTTTGGAGGACCAAAAATTCTTTTTGTTGGGAGGTGTGATCCAAAATGGATCTTGTAGTTTAACGTTGAAATTTCTCTTAACGAGCAAGATGGTCCCATTTAGCCATTTGTTATCGACTTGTACAAAAAATGGACAGTCACAAATCATACTGAAAACAGCATCAAATTGAAGTGTCCTTCATTCTGAATCCGACACTTCTTACGGTTTCTCAGTTGGACTTCGGATGATGGATAGATCATTGGTCAAAGTTCATGAAGCACAAACACAAAAGAGGCATGGTTGGGCCTATGGAGTTTCCATCACTTGACACATGGCATCAAGTCGAATCCTATCTCCAAAATCCTGCTAAAGAATAATGGTAAGAAACAAATGTTGATCCAGGTTGATGTTGGTGGCCACCCACCTATCCCATTTGGACCCCCACAACTGTCTCTTTCAGCTTTTTCAGTTTCTTAAATTGTAGCACAGTTTACTAATTTTAGCAGTTTTTCGGGTCCTGAACTTCCGAAGCCGTTTTGAGGCCCTAAACGACGTTTTTTGGGAAATCTGGGGCAACATGGGTCCATGGATCGATGTTTCCTCCCAAAGTGGTAGTACTTGGATAGATCTTTCTAACGATCTATCGTACACGTCAAACGGAGATCGTATGCCAAAGTTACGACCCCGGGAAATTGATGTACCAATTTACCCAAACGGGGCCCACAATTTGGCGTTTCATCTTCTAGGGTTAGGTTTTGGGATGTGAAGGGTTTTCCATTGTTTCTCAACAATAAATAGGCCTTCGAGCCTCATTGTAACACAGTTCAGAACGGTTCAGAGGCATGTAGCCGCCACATCTCTTCTCAAAGATAAGCTACCATCGCCCTAGCTGGTTTATTCCCATTTCTTTTTGTAAGCATATTTCAGTATTTTAGAGTAATGAAATGAAGTATTATTTCCATTGCATATCTGTCTTTATGGTTATCTCTGTGTTTTATTGCGTTCCTGTCTAAATCCGGATTAGTGGTATCAGAGCGGTCTGCTTTTTCTCTGTTTTTCTTTGCATGTCCCCAACGAGGTTGGGATATAAGGAGTTAGGGCTTGAACTGGTCGAACCTTTGCAAGACCAGCCTCGCAAATCTCGACGACCTCCCATGGCAGATGAGAAGAAAGATGAGGGGGCAGGAGATCCTATCAAAATCTTGCTCGAAGAAGCCCTCGAGTGATAAAGGAACGCGATGATGGATAGCTTTGCACAGATCCTTTAGCGGCTACCCAGAGGCGACACATCGGCTTCCAACAACTACTCTGGAAATGCCACACCGTTTAAGGTACAAGTTAATTTTGAAATCCCCATCTTCGAGGGTCAAATAGACGCTGATGCCATAGATAAATGGTTAAATCTGCTAGATGGGTATTTTTCTGTTCATGAATTTTCAAGTCGGGAAAAGATTGTTTTCGCCCTTCTCAAAGCAGCCCCCCACGTCAAGGACTGGTGGGAAACCTACTGCGAGCAGAAGGATGAAAGTACAGGCTCACTATTTTCAGCCGCACCCACTTGGAATGACTTCCGGGATGCCATCAAGGAGCAGTACTACCCTGTCGGAAGCTATGAGGACAAATACATCAAATGGACCACATTGCGGCAGGGACGAGACCAAGATGTGCCGGAGTTCATAAACATTTTTCATGCCCTTCACACACAGTTGGGTATCAAAGATTCTGAGCTGAATTTGGTACTCAAATACCGTGGCTGCCTACACAGATACATCCAGGAAGAGATGGTGTTCTTGAACATCTCCTCACTCAGCACAGCATACCGATACGCTGTCAAAATTGAGAAAAAGTTCAAACAGAAGAAGCGAGACTTTGGATCTGCAAATCTGAAGCCCAAAGGACAAAGCCAAGGTGGGGTGACGCAAGACAACCCGTTGAAGCCGCAAGAAAAGAACAACACCACAAAGCCGAAGAAGGACACAGGAAAGTGGTGTGAGTTCCACAAGAGTCCCACTCATAACACAAGTGAGTGTCGGACCAAGCAGTCGCTGGTGGCCGAGTTGAAGGCTTCCGAATCAGATGCATGTTATGACCCTGAGCCAGAACCTGACAAGGGGAATGGCAAAGGGAAGCAGATCATTGATGCGGATCCCAGCGCCACTGTTGCCACTTCCAAGATCCAGAAGAATGAACCTGCAGATCCAGAAGAGGGGGAGCGTCTTTTCCACTCATAGATGTGAGTGAAGGGTTCGCCGCTGCAATTCATTGTTGACAGTGGCAGCCAAAAGAACCTCATTTCATCAGAGGTCATGAAGCGGTTGGGCCTACCGACTACACCGCACCCGCAGCCGTACAGTATTAGGTGGCTTCACGAAGGACGAGATCTAAAAGTTCGCCAGCAGTGTCGCCTTCCCTACAGCATCAAACCCTTCACAGACGAGGTATTGTGTGATGTTACACCTCTGGATGTTTGTGATGTATTATTAGGCCAACCATACTTGTGGAGGCGACATGTTGTGTATGAGTCAAGGCCTCGTGTTGTCATTATTTCTTTAAATAATTCATTATACAGGATACCGGAGGTAGCCCCACCTACTGCCACATCTTTGATCACTGCTAAGAAAGGCAGCAAGCTCATCTCCCAGACCACGAAATTTATCTGTCTAGTTCACTCCCAAAGTAAGGGGAAGATTGTTGCTACATCCATGACCCCTGCAAAGGGTTCCATCATGCAGCAGCAGCAGCAAAGGGATACGGTCATGACAGAACACAGGAACAACTTCTCCTCACCCACAGGGGTACCACACAAGTTTCAGGTGGGCAACAAAGTTTGGTTACATCTACAGAGAGAACGCCTTACCAGAACCCATCAGAAACTCAGGCGACTCCGACATGGTCCTTACACCAGTACCAAGGCTACAGGCAACAATGCTTTGAAGCACAACATTCCTCCATTCCTTGGCTTGCACCGAGTGTTCAATGTGGACCGTCGTCAACCATGCTTCCCACCATTTCTGAACACATCAGAGATTGCAGAACAGCTCACCAGGGACCAAGTTCAGCAGATGGAGGAACTCAACGCAATGGGGACCATTGCTTCCTAAGGGGGGAGGAATGATCCAGGTGGATGTTGGTGGCCACCCACCTATCCCATTTGGACCCCCACAACTGTCTCTTTCAGCTTTTTCAGTTTCCTAAATTGTAGCACAGTTTACTATTTTTAGCAGTTTTTTGGGTCCTGAACTTCCGGAGCCGTTTTGAGGCCCTAAACGACGTTTTATGGGAAATATGGGGCAACATGGGTTTATGTACTGATGTTGCCTCCCAAAGTGGTAGTACTTGGATAGATCTTTCTAACGAGCTATCGTATGTGTCAAAAGGAGATCGTATGCCAAAGTTACGACCCCGAGAAATTGATGTACCAATTTACCCAAACAGGGCCCACAATTTGGCGTTTCATCTTCTAGGGTTAGGTTTTGGGATGTGAAGGGTTTTCCATTGTTTCTCAACAATAAATAGGCCTTCGAGCCTCATTGTAACACAGTTCAGAATGGTTCAGAGGCATGTAGCCGCCACATCTCTTCTCAGAGATAAGCTACCATCGCCCTAGCTGGTTTATTCCCATTTCTTTTTGTAAGCATATTTCAGTATTTTACAGTAATGAAATGAAGTATTATTTCCGCTGCATATCTATCTTTATGGTTATCTCTGTGTTTTATTGTGTTCCTGTCTAAATCCGGATCAAATGTTGATTAATGGTTTTGGCACATTTATGCTAATGATGTCAAAACACTAAGTTAAGTTTCATTTACCCTAAAGCTATGATGGCCATTGTATTATGTTGTTTTAAAATAAGTGGCATTTGTAAAATGCCAAAACATATGGAGCTAAGGCAAGGTGAGCGAAATACCATCCTACAAAGTTTTAAGTGGGAAATACTATTATCCAACCTAAGTGTAATGGTGAGAATGGTTTAAATGTTTAAAAGCACAAATGAAAAACCTTAGCGGCATAATGTTGTATTACCTTTTTAACATAGCGCATTGTTAAAAGAATTACAAACTATATGTTTAGTTTACAAACCATGTGAAAATTTCATATTGGATTATGTCATTTAAATGGAATTTTAAAAATACATATGATGAAATGTAATGGGTATGTCAAAAGCCACGGCAGAGTCCATTGTATAAAAAGTGAATTCGAATATCATTACACCGGGCCAACAAAGCAGAAGTCAGCTACAGGTCAGAAGGAAGTTACGCTGATTTGAGACCACTGGAAGGTGGATATTCTAAGCACCATCATTAACAAACACACCAGCATCGTCAGCAGGATTGCATGGACAGGGATCTGGTCAGATTGGAAGCACCAGAATTTGTGTGACTATGCCAGAGATAATGCAATGAAGGATGCACCAAGTTAGTTGTTCCAACTAAGCATCGGAGATCCGGTTAGTCACCAACCCAGATTTTTCAGCCATTTATGGCATTCTAATGCAGATACGATGGCAAGAGATCAACAAGCCATTGGAGGAGGTTCTGTCACGACCTGATCTATGCCATCATCGATAAGAAATCCAACCGTGTCGGCAACGAAGGTTCATAAACATGGTTGATGAGCAGGTTAGCATGGTCAGAGGGTTACAGTTGAGGAATGTTGTGGGGATCACATGTAACCATGCCAATAGAGGAATATCAAACCTTGGATCAGGTCGAGACTTCCACGAAGGCAACACAATAGAGCATTGCTCGGGCTTGCAACAAACTCACAACACCGACGTCAATGCTTGTGTCAATGGCATTAGGTTTCAATCCAATGGACTCACTGCAACACAAAATGGAGGTTACAACTAATGCCACAAGGAGTGACAATTCAGCTATTGGGCCATGGGAAATGTGCCACGATATATGTGAGATTGAAACTTTGGTTAAGTTTGTTTTTGCTATGCGCCAAAGTTGGAATAGCAATTAAAGTTCTATGTTTTTGCTAAAGGACGGTCCAATAATCAAATGACATTCAAAACTCCAAATGCATTATGCATTAAAAAGAGCTTAGGATAAGGGTTTTGTTTAATATGCATTAAATGCACCAATGTAATCAGAACTTAGGATAAGTTTAGATTGGTTGTCCAATGTTTTATCACTGTATGGTTTGTCATAAAGGGTCAAGCCATTTCATTGGTCAACTACTAAGTCGATAAAACAAAGTATGCTAAAAATAATATTCCCCGTCCTATAAAAAAAACTTCGAATGTTTAACAAATAAAAAACACACTTGTGTGGAATACATATTCAGTGTGAGAACCCTTAAGAGAGTTCAGAGCTCTACTTGGCGTAGATTGGTCATCTTGAAGCCAAATTGGGTACAGAGACAGGCGACAGAAAGACAATTTAGAGAGCCATCTTAACACAAAATCTGATGGCTCCTATGTACATTAGTTGGGTCAACTTGTGCGTAAAGAAATCAGCCATAGTTTTTCTAATTCATCGCTTCTTGTTGTAAGCTGGTCATTGGAAAGCCAAGTCAAAGAATTTTTCATTGGACAGAGCCAACCATGTCCAAGGACACAATTCAGTTGGATTCTCTTTGTAAGAAAATTTTCCAGCGCTTTCCTAATACAGCGAACGCTTAATTAAAAGCAGACCTAGAGACGTAGTCCAGGAGGGACGAACTCCGTCAACAAACTGAGTTGCATATTTTTTTAACTGCTACTTATGCGTCTTTTACTTTAATGGTTTAAAGTATAATGTCTGTTAAGTTATTGCATGAATTTTTATTGAGAAATCGTCTTCCAGTTCCATTTTAGCCTCTCACGCATCGAGAGAATGATCTAAATTTTCCGCATTTCAGATCAGTCTCATAGGAGACATAGGTTGGATAGGGAGAATGTAGTGAAGAGTGGAAGATTTTCACATACACCTAACAAAATGACTAGTATGTATGGGTTTTATTATAGTTCTTCTTCTAGGATACATCATTGCCATCACTACCAGAACCATAGGAGGAGTGAGTACTTTCCAAGAGAGTTCAAGAAAGCCAAGCCTCCTACTTTAATGCTGAGTTGAAAAAATCATAAAATGCAGATGAATGGCTGCTTGGAATGAAGAATTTATTCAGATTGCATGAATACTTAGAGAACATGAAAGCTAATATAGCCACCTTCAGCCTCAAAGGAAAATAAAATATATGGTGGGAAGATATTAACAATGTATTAGAGCAGCTACAACCACCCTCCAAAATCTTTCGAATGCTTCGATTTTGGAGCCTTCCTTATTATACACAATATCTCATCTTGCACTGATCTAGGTATTATTGCTTCATCTAAGACTTATATTTTCATTTTTTCTTGTGCTTGCTTTCTTTCACACTTAGTTGAATCTTTCTAAGTCACAAGTCGATCCCCCACCTTGGTCTCATATCAGTTCTGGGCTTGCCTCCAGAAACTACGCAATCCTTGAGGGCAAGAAGCCTTGATAATAGGAATTGCGTAGCCCAAAATCTACACAGTCATCGTAGGCGACCCAGCCTTGAGCCCAGAAACTGCGCAATCCCTCACTAAGCTTGGACACTACGCAGGGCACTGAGCCAGAAAGTTTCCCAGTTCCCTAGAACTACACAGTGTTTCCCAGTAGTGTGCATGGCAAGTTTCCCCAAAAAAAGTAAAAAATGCATCCCTAAAAAATAGGGATCTATTTTTAGTATCCTAAAGGGGGCACTATTTTTATTTTTGGAAACATCCATCAAGTTACATTTTTTCCTTGATTTTAGGCATGCACATCATAAACCCTAATTCTCCCAAATCTATTTAATGAACACTTATAGAGCTCATTTTCACATTCGATCTTGGGGCTATATCGTGCCTGAGGAGATAAAGGAACCTTTGGTGTGATCGTCGTTGCTTTTTTGGGTGAGTTTTTCTTTTGTCGTCTTTCACTACTTTTTTTGTCGCTTTTTGTAGTTTTGCTTGTGTGAGCGTTGTTTCAATTATTTCTCTTCATAGTTGTTGGCGTTTCAAATTTTTTTAACTTGTAGAAGTGTTGTTTTAAGTTTTATATTTCCTTTCCCAAGTGTCACATTAGTTTTCCTGTTTTTTCACCAATGGTCATCATTGCGGCGACTCACGTCACATACTTGATTTTCCTTCCATTTGATTAATTATTGCACTTGATTCACATGGATTTATTCATACTTAGTCAGACATGCACTCAAGCTTACACTATCTCTCATATTTTCTCATTTTTCACACTTCCCTTGGGAAGATCTACATTCCTTGGAAAAATTTCACTTTTCCCAGCTGGGCACTGTGCAATCCTAAGGCTCAAGCGACAAGATTGGCCTCTAGGATTTCATAGTGTGCAGTAAAAGATGGCTCCAACTACGCACTATGCAGTTCCAGGATCCATCCTATCATCTTGGTCACTGAGACTACGCAATGTGCAGTCTCTCCCAAACTTATACTTAGGCTAAACTACACATTCCACAGTTTCAAGCCACAAAATTTGACCTTGGTTGCTGGGACTATGAAGTGTACAGTTCCTAAAGGAAACCATTCCCTCTTACTAATGAGAATTACATAATCCTCCCCATCAAATGCCTAGTTTTATGCTTGATCATGCCTTGTAAGTAGATTTGCTTAAGACTGATATTTTCTTGCCATGAGTGTATTTTTTGTCCCATAGGTACAACCATTGTTGAGCACCTCTCTAGCAGTCATTGTTACCATGGAAACTAAGATAACAGCTTCAAAATAAACCATTGAAATTAGTACTAGGGAATAAGTTGAGCAAGCGTTAGTAGATTTGCCAATGTATGCAAATACTCAAATCTTTATAAAAAAGGGATCATCACGGACATGGAAATAGGTTATAGATACTTTTGCAAAGGACTTTGAGGCATACTTATAAGATCGGCAGGTGTATCTCATCATTCAGTAGTCAGGACTATGCAAGGTTGCATGCAGGTGTCTATCCTTTCCATGTGCAGATGTCATTAGATGGATTGTCTCACATATTGATGAGAAGATGATGACATTGAGCAGTGCTAGTGGAAAAAATCTTGCCACCTTCCGGGCAAAAGACTATCAGTGCATGTATCACTTGACTGAGCTAGTAGGACGTATGGACTCACTTTTCTATTCCACCCATAACAATGTGAACACAAGAGACTTGTCAAAGGATTGGTGAAAGAGAAATCAAAGTTTTGAGAGATACCCATCCATGTGTACAAGACAAAGTCCCTTACAAAGGCCTACCAGCTCTTGGTTATCTTCACTTGTAGAATCCATGGTCAGCAGAGCACAAAAACCTTTCCTAAAGGGTGGGCAGTCTTATTGAACCAGGTGGTGAACAAGGGGAAGTCATTCAAATGGTCGTATCTATTGGCTCGACAGTTGAAGGCCCATGTACCATAGGCTCGGAATCCTCCTGAGGGTGAGCGAGCAAGGTTCTATATGTCTGCATACTTATTGGATGCAATTTTTGCACAAGAATAGTTCCCTGGCATGAACTAGACATGGACACCATGAGAACCTGTCATGCACATCTATTGCAAGTTGCTTTTGGATTACAATTATTGAGGAGTAATGGCACAACTAACTAACCACTTCATCATCCTACTTTATAAGTTCATCTTTGAAGAAGTTCCACCTTACATGTCACAATAAGAAATGGAGGAAATAGCAGGCATCACATATTGGTATGCCTCACTAGGTGGCACCTTCATTAGAGTGTTTAGCAGAGAGAATCCTCTGCATGTTTTACCAAGGTATGCCACTAACAAGCTTGTGATGCAAGAAGTATCATACCATCTCACCATAGGTTTGTGAGCCACATTGCATAGGAAGAAGAAAGCACCATGGCCCACTCTTCCTTTGAGAATTGGATTATACCAGATAAATAACTTGAAATTCTTGTATGTCGAGGGAAAGGAGATAGTGACATTTGAATTTGATACTCAAGACTTTAATCCATATGATCCCCATGGTATTTGTAAAGACCATTGTCCAAGAGTTTACTTTTC
This sequence comes from Pinus tabuliformis, assembly GCA_031772625.1. Classification (NCBI taxonomy): domain Eukaryota; kingdom Viridiplantae; phylum Streptophyta; class Pinopsida; order Pinales; family Pinaceae; genus Pinus; species Pinus tabuliformis. The sequence continues at coordinate 891,800,196 of CM062807.1, read as the reverse complement.
GTGGATCGACGGGGCATTCCATTAGCCAGAGGAGGATCCATGGAGGTATTGCTACAATGCCTCCAGACTCCGTGAGCCGATCTGTTTAGAAGGGACTTCACATATTGCTCCACAGACAGTAGAAAATCTAGAAGAAACAACAGCAAAAGGTAGAAATCTCATGTAAGACAAGGGAAAGAGGAATATGGCTAAGAGCCCAGAGGGAAGCTGCAAGATGAAATTAGATCCTATTATCATGAAAGCATCTTTAGTAGCAGAAGGAAAGAGGAAGAAGAGGATACAGAGAGGAGAGTGGAGGAAGAGAGAAAAGCAGAGGTTGTAGGAAGCAGAACTGAAGTTGTAGGAGACAGAGTAGAAGTTGAAGGAAGAACAGGAGTTGACAAGGAGAGAACAAGAAGAGAAGTGGAAGTAGGAAGAAGAAAAAAGGCAAGGTTCAATGACAAAGGAAAAAATGTTGATACAAGTTGAAGAGCAGGAACAAAACCAACTAGAAACTATGGAGGAAGGTGAACAGATGCAAGATTGAGAGCTTGCTCAGCAAATTGGACAGTTGATTTAAGTGACAGACATGGAGATGGAATAAGAGTTGCATAATGAAGATTTTGATATGATGTCAAGAACACCACAGGTCATCCTTCAGTCTCCACCACCTCTAGCAGTAGAGCCAGTCTTGGGCAAGGAAGGGGGTCTTGTTCCCCTTGATAATGATCTGGTAATGGATGTGTACAATCTATCATTCGATGAATTCCAAATGAGGATTGTACAAGAATGGAGAAAGCACTTTCGGGATAATCACGCATCACCTATATGTTTTAGAGAAAGGGTGATAATGTCGGACACTAGGAAACATCCAAATTCCATTGTCGAAGCCAACTTGGTCTATGCAGGAGAAACGAGATCAAACATTCAGTATTTGATGACTCAGAATGAGAAATTGGCACAGAACTTGCAAGTTTCCAGGAAAGAGGTAGAACAACTCTGTGCAACGACACATAATGCATTTTATGCACAAGTTTACATAGAGGAGATTAGAGCAGCGATACTGGCTGAAGTATCAACACTTGAAGAAACCATGCAAAAGCTCTATGAGGGGTTTTTCATTATACGTAAAGAAGTTGTTTGTTTTGATGACTTATAATAGTAGAGAAAATATTTTTTTAGAATTCTCAAGAACATACAAGCTACCATTTCCTATGTACAAGAGTGGACAATGAGATACAAAGGGGCACCACTTAACTTTGAAGAAAATGAAGCCACAGGCAAAGCTGGAGAAAAAGAAAGTTTGAATATTGATTCACAACAACAAGAAGTTCGCCTGATTCATTGGTAGCATTCAGGCCTCATATGTACAATTGTTCAGCAATTTGGATGTCTTAGTGAGAACATATCAGATCCCATCATTCGGTTCACTCACCAAAGCCAAATCTAGGAACCAAGTCCGGCAATAAATCAAAGAGTCCTTGGAGCAGCTGAGACAAATTGCCACCAAGGAGGATTTAGAGCTAAACAAACAGAACATGTAGAAGTACATCGGTGGTCATGTTCAAGTCAGAAAAATGTTTCTCATGCTTCAGAGTGAACTTGAAACTCGTTCTAAGACATTGTACAAGAATGCCATGGAGGCTAGAGTCCACTTCCATCCAAACACCATCACATAGTTTGGTGACCCCATCACACAGTATCAAGCTTGGCACCAATATGTGACAGAGAAGCAACAAGTGGAGGTTGTTGAGCTAGACTTCTCCCAAACTCAAGCATCATAGTGTCATGTCTTGTTAGGCTATCAAATTGTCTTGACCCTATTTGTCTCATATGGGTACAAGTGTAAATGTAATATTAGTCGTAATTATGTTGTAAGTGGAATTCCAAGTGTCAATATTGGAATATGAAGAATCATCCTGTAATTAGAATAAGAAGCCTTTGTTGTTGAAGCTGTTATTCGAGGATTGAGTATGTTTTCTGAGCTATGCTAGAAGCGCTACAAGAATCCTTTGTTATTGAAGATGTCATTCGAGGATTGAGTATGATTCCTAAGTTATTCTCTTCTGCTAAGAAAAATAATCCCCATCCTTCAATTGATCAATTCTTTGAGATCCATCCAACGCTTTTATAATCAATGATTGTTGTTGAATGCCTAGCTGCAAGAAGGACTACAAATAAAGATAAGGACATTCCACATACTGATGGATTGCTCGATGACCTTCTTAATATTTCATTGAAAAAAATGAAGAGTGTGGTTCAATGGATTGGTGTTGCATTAGCAACGGACTTGGCCTCTATATCCATATTTAGCAAATATGGATTTAACTATTTTTTCAAAAACTCCCCAAACAAAGGGACATCAAATGTAGTCCTTCAAAACAACCAGCAGACTATAACATCATAGGATCCTTCTGTTGCACAATCATTCAAGAATCAAGCCTTCAGGTACTTTTTGTCTCCCAGAAGGTCCACTCTTGTATCCCATGATAACAAAGTGCAAGCAAGGGTTGCATTGACATATGTAGCTCAAACAAATAGTGATAGAAGACATAGTATTTCTTATAAAGGAGATTTTAGATCAGTTGTTCCTTTGGTGACCAATTCAATGAAGCATCAATCTTTTGGCATGCTTGTAAATCCCAACAACGTAAAATTTGTGAGTAAAGTTTCTTCAGAAGCACCTTTAAAAGGTACCAACATTGAATGGATAAAAGGAAACAGAGTGAACGAGACAGTGGATTTGGCTAGGCATCTCCAACAGGAAGCACAAAGCTGGTTTTTGAAATTTATAGAGCATGCATTGGATGTTGGGTTTCATGTGGAAAACATTGATTCTAACAATGCCTCTACAGTTAAAACTTAGTCGCAGCAAGATAGAAGCCAAATTATAGCAATGTTATCTCAACTTAAAAAGGCTAACGACTGGCTAGATCAGCTTGAGCATAAAAAGGAAGATATGCCAAACACCAAGTTGGTAGAAAATATTGATTGTTTGAAGAGAAAAATTTATGGTTTTCTGCTTTGGCATGTTGAGTCTACTACTTCTCCTCTTGATAACCATGTCTGTGGTTTCTAAGCAGGTATGTTTCTATATCAAATTTCTCACTGATAGTTAATTATGAATTTACTAGTTCTTGAGACTTTCACGAACCAAAATAAATAGTAAATATTGTAAAGGATTTGTAACTGTAGAGGATCCTTTCCATGATATTTTGTTTAATTAAAAAAGGAAAATAAGAGAGCTTGTCAAGGAACTTGTTTCTCATTATTTTTCTAGAGTAGTTGTATTCTTCGCAAATGAAGCAAATTATCTTTTACTAGTGCTATTGATGTTCTCGTTTATATATTTTTTTCGTAGCAAATTCATAGCAACTTTATGCGTCTCTATTGACATTTTTTTAATTGGAAATTACAAAGTATGGCCTTATAATGACCTTCTCTTGATATGGGATTTTGTTCCCACTATATGCTCCTACACTTCTAAATCGCGTAGCTTGTACACAAATTAACGTGCACTATTATTTACCATTCTAGAGATGCTTTAAACTCAACTTCTAGATGTTCCAAGTGCTCACTTTGAATGCAACCTACTAATAATAAAAGAGTGTCAAATCTTGTGTATGGTTTTTTTACTACTAAGCATCTAGTTGGAAGATTGTCCAACTTGATATTATGTAGAACTTTAATCATGGTAATTTCTTACAAACACTTGAACTATGTGCAATCTACCTTTTGTGCCTTTTCATTACTCTATAAATATTAATGTGACCCCCCTCTATAGATGTAGTTATGGTATACAATGGCCAATAAAAATATCATTGACTGCTCAAAGAATATTACTTTCATCAGCTTCTTGTTTTAACCTATGAAATGACTTTAGCATTGCTTCATTAATTGTCTTTATACAATGAAAAAAGATATCAAAATTTCAAAGGAACTTCACATAGGAACCAAATTTGGCTAGAGATGCTTGTGAGCCTAGTGTTATATTCAAATGAGCATCTCTTTTTCGAGTTTCCTTTTTTTCCAGTTTTATTTTCGTTCTTATTATTGACAAGGAGGCAAGGAGCTCAATGATTTTTTTATATGATCTAGTGTATGAGGGAGTTCATGGATGCATTTTTTATGCTTCTTAAGTGTAACTTCTTTCATTTTCTCTCTTCATATTTGTCATTGATTGATTCTTATCCCACCTTAGTACTTCCTCCAATTCTCAAAGGTCATATAGTAAAACCTAAATTATGGAGGGGAAGTGGAAAGATACCATCATTAATATATTATTGTTCTAAAATATTTATGTTAATGTAAATTTTTTCTTAAATTTAATCCCCTATTGTTATAGAAACTCAAATTTAAATTGTATTTAATTGTCTATATATTTTAGTTTATTATTTCCTTCCATATTTCCCTATCCTCTTATCGGCTTTCTTTTGCTCCTATGCGTGCAATTGCTAGTAAATCGTTTTAAACCTGGTTTGACTCGAACCCGATAACTCCATTTCCTTCCATGGTCTGGTTAGCCGCCACAATAAGATCACTTCAGAATAAATGCGGAAAGGCACGAGGCTATGCTTGCCCAGTTATTGTTGTCATCGTTCTATCATATTCAAAATATTTTAATTCTTCCCATCACTCACACCGGGCCGGCAGAGATAGAGTTCGAGTTGGATTTGACAAAACCCGCCAATTTGATCACCGTAACATGATAACTAGATCAGTGCTGCATGGTGCACAGCATAATCATAGATAAAGCCAGAATCGCCACTTTGGGCTGGAGGTTGACAAACGATAGTAATTACATCACGCACACGTAAGCACGAGGTGTCCACGATATACGTATCCCCTTAAAAAAATGAACGCTGTGTTGACTAGAAATTGTAACTGAATTTCTACTTGGAGTTCAATTTTATCATGATCCAGAGAGAATTAAACTACTAAATTGATGGTACGTACTGAAATTAAACATAAAGTAGGAGAGGCACCGGGTCATTTCAGTTGAGAACGCAACCCAATGCCCTGATAAATATTATTATTTTGGTCGTATGAAATCCACGCCGAATATGGACAGAGCAAACCCAGTAAGGAAAACTCTCCGGAAACGCTATCATTATTATATAGTGTGATAGACACGGGATAAGCCGATATCACATCCATTCCAATCTTATTGCTCTTCTTGTGTAAACTCTATGACTTTCTCGTGCGCTATATAAATGTTAACCCGCTCACATACAGCAATATCAACACTTGCTTGTCGATCGTATCGTTAGTCTTGCATTGTCTGTGACAACGGGAGAAACGTGCTTCCAGAGTCTCAATTACGATGGAAAAGTCGAAGAATAGGGACTACGGTTTATGGAATGTTACGATAATTGTATTGTGGATCATGAACACGTTCTTACGGGACGCAGCAGCGCAGTCTGTGAGGCCCGGGAGTTGGAACCTTCTCGTACAGAACGGAGGAGTTTCTGCCATGCATATGACTGTTACTCATCTTGACACAGTCGTCATGTTCGACAGGACCAACTTCGGTCCTTCGCAGCTGATGCTCGACAATGGTCGATGCCGCGACAATCCACAGGATCAGGCACTGACTCACGACTGCTGGGCTCATTCCATCGAATATAACGTGCACACCAACGTGGTCAGGCCGCTCGAGATCTTCACCGATACCTGGTGTTCATCCGGTGCCTTCGCCGCCAACGGGACACTTGTGCACACCGGAGGTTGGCGAGATGGCGCAAGAAGAATCCGCTACTTCGTCCCCTGTTCGAATGGAGGTTGCGACTGGGATGAATCGCAGGCTCCCAATCTCGCAGACAATCGGTGGTACGCTTCTAACCAAATCCTCCCCGACAACCGCATCATCGTCGTGGGAGGAACCGGCGATTTCACCTACGAATTCGTTCCCAAAAAGTCCGGGGAGGGAACCTTCAGCCTGCCTTTCTTGTCTCAGACGCGAACCAGCGCGCAGGTGGAGAACAATCTGTATCCATTTCTGCACCTTTGCTCGGACGGGAACCTCTTTATCTTCGCCAATAGGGACTCCATTCTGCTGGACTACAACAAAAACTTGGTAGTGAGGACGTATCCGAGAATGCCGGGGAATGGCCCCAGAAACTACCCTTCCACAGGGTCTTCCGTCATGCTTCCCCTCTCCGCTTCCGACGGATTTAAGAAAGTCGAAGTCCTCGTCTGCGGGGGATGCCCCGATAACGGTTTCGCTTCAGCAAAAGCGGGCAACTTCATCGACGCCCTTAACGACTGTGGCAGAATGGTCATAACTGACGTCAATCCTGCGTGGAGTATGGAGACCATGACAGGGCCCAGGACCATGAGCGACATGCTCCTCCTCCCCAACGGAGAAGTCATTATCATCAACGGCGCCCGGAAAGGCGTGGCCGGGTGGGACATGGCCACTGCCCCGGTCTTCTCCCCTTTAATCTACCGTCCCAACGCCGCTCTCGGAGCCCGTTTCTCTGACCTCGCAAACACTACCATTGCGAGAATGTACCACTCCACCGCAAGTGTATTGGCCGACGGAAGAGTTCTCGTTGGCGGCTCCAATGCCCACTTCGGCTACGTTTTCACTGGAACGCCCTACCCAACAGAGCTCCGCCTGGAAAGCTACAGCCCTTATTATCTGGACTCTGTTTACGCCATCTTCCGCCCTCAGATAACTTCCGTCTCCTCCACTTCCATCAGCTACGGCGCCTCCTTCAAAGTGGTTTTCTCCGTGCGTGCTAGACTGACCCCCGCCAGCGTTGTGCATGTGAACATCTACGCTCCGTCATTCACAACCCACAGTCATTCCATGAACCAGCGATTGCTCACCCTCGCAGCTTCCAGACCGGCCCTTCTCCCCAACACACGGAACGTTTACTCAGTGTCAGTGAGAGCTGCTCCCAGCGGAGTGGCTGCGCCGCCTGGATATTACATGATGTTTGTTGTCAACGGGGGCATTCCCAGCGTCGCGCAATGGGTTCAATTCGGAGCAGCCTAATAATACTGTCTCTCTGGAAATATCCATACTACTCACGCATCTCAACTCTACTGCTGGAGTGTAATAATGGAACCTAATAAGGGATCGACTCGTGTGTCTAAGTTTCATCTACCTGTTCCTTGTGATGTTGTAATGTGTTATTTGCCGCTCTTTTAAAAGTGTTCCGCATTCAAAAGTGTTTACAAATTGAAACTCGAAAGAGTCCAATTCCAATTAAATTTTTCTCCACGTCATTTAAATTTGGTATTTTCCTTTTGTTTATTTTTTACATTTTTGATATAATCTTAGGGTAAAATGTGTAATCTATACCATCCTAGATAATGCTAAATACTAGCATACCCTCGAAGTGGCAAAGGGAACCCCGAAGTGAATCATATTATTTAAATGAATGGATTGTGTTTTTACATCGAAAATGAATAAATGTGAATGGATACATAGGAAGAGGATATGAGGTAGGAAAGCTTAAAATACTCGTTAATGTAATCTATATATTTTAATGGATCATTGGTACAGTTTAATTCGAGGATTAAAATCACTGGTTTATATGAGATCTATAGTCCAAGTCTACGAGAAAGTTATTATCTTAATAATTAGTAGTAAAGGCTTATTAAATTCCAATAAAAAGATAAGGAAGAATGGAATTTCGTCTATAATGCATACAAAACTCAATGATGCAAAGATGAGGAAAAACATTTTAATTGATATGACCATTGAAACATTACACCTCCCCAGTAGTTTAAGTAGTTTATGTATGCTTTCTCATTGTACTTAATTAATGCAAATAGTTTTATCTAGAATATTCAATAGAAATAATTAAATAGTTTCTTATCTCTTTTATTTGGGTTAGAGTATTTCTAAAGCATGAGAAGAAAGTTAAGGATAATTATCTTCTATTTTTGGCTTTGAGCCAATATATCTATTATGGTTTTCATATTTTTTATTCACTAATTATAAATTTGTCATTTTTGTTGATGGTAAAATTTAAAAGGTAACACATGCATCAATAAAGTGTATAAGTAGGGGAAGTGTTTAAAATTATATTTAATAATAAGAACAAATAAAAAAATACTAGATCTTAGACTTTTGTGATCCATATTGATAATGAGATTGTCTTTTGATTAATCACATCATAAAGATTTGGTCTACCTTTCGAATAATGTGGTTCATCCTCAGGACAAAGGTTGGAATATTTTTCCTGAGGATGAACCACATTAGATGGTTTGAAACATTGACCAAATATTCATGATGTGATTAATCCTAAAGACAATCTTATTATAAATAAAAAAATATTCTAAAAAATCAATATATTCAATCATTATTTTCCATCTCTATTTTTTTATCAACTATTTTGTTATCTCTTATTAATTAACATTTGTTTGGATGTTACAAGTGTGAGAAAATCCAAACAATGGTAAATTGAGACAAAATGGGCTAACACTGACAAGAAGGTAGAACTCGAGAATAAGTAAATAACAAAATTGCAAGACATGGTAGGGCTTAATATGCAACAAAGGGAGAAAAATATACCCACAAAATGGGGGAAACTAAATGTCAAATAAAAGATTATATATCCATTGAGGATAAAAGAGGTGCTTTGGATGGTTCATGAATAACTAATAAAATATATTTTGAATGGGATTCATGAAGAGTTAATTAAAATGTGTTTTTATTAGGTTGTGTCAATAGAAACCCCAAGTCAACAATGGAAGAGCACTCTAATTGTAGGTTTTAACCCCATATAGAAATTAAATGCATACGATTCTAAAAAAAGAAAATAACCAATAGCAAAAGCATAACACATAAAACAAATATACACAGAGATTTTTCCCCTAGATCACAAAACCAGGACTACCAGATTGATTTTTCATTATGTTCCTTTCAATCTTACAACACATATATACACATGCTAAAGCATCCAATACCATGGATGGAAAACCATCGCGCCCAAAATCATGTGCGAAAACCATGCACAAAACCATAGGTCCAAAAAAAAAATTCCGCGGGTCGCAGCCCCGGACCCCATCGAGGGAAGCTAACCACCCCACTCAAACCCCCTGTGACCCCCTGCTGCACATCGACGCAATGAAGGAGGGGATCTGCCCCCCCTCTAACCCCCTGGTTTAGCTGGGGGGTTAGTCGTGGAAAGAATATAACACAACCCAACATTCTCCCACTTGTTGTTTTCTTTCCACAAGGGGCCACAAGAGAGCTTAGTCATTTATCCAGCCCTGCAACACCCATTGTTTCTCTACACCAAGAGAACTTCTCAGAGCTCATAGATTTTGTCAATGCATCTGCAGTATTCTTCAAAGTGTCCACCTTTACCAGCAAAACCTTTTTGTCTTCTATCATATCCCTCACAAAGTGATACTAAACATCAATGTGCTTTGTCTTTGAATGATAAGCAAGGTTCTTTGCCAAGAAAATTGCACTTTGGCTGTCATAGTCTATCCTTATAGTTCCCTGTACTAACCCCATACTTGGACACAATCTTTGCAACCAAACTACTTCCTTTCTTGCATGAGTGGCTGTCATTTATTTTGTCTCTATAGTTGATAATGCCACTATAGATTGTTTCTTACTCATCCAACTAACTGCACCTCCAAATAGGTTAAACACATACCCACTTGTAGATCTTCTCTAATATAGATCTCCAACCTAGTCAGCATCAACAAAAACCACGAATATCCAAAACTCTGTCCAATCCTGGTCTTCCTTTGTAGCACAAACCATAATCACTAGTGCCATAGAGATACCTAAAAACCCACTTCACTGTTGTCCAATGCTCCTTTCCTGGTTTTGACATAAACCTACTCAATACACCCACTGCATGTGCAATGTCTGGTCTAGTACAGACCATCACATACATCAGGCTACCGGTTGCACTTTCATATGGAACATGAGACATGTCCTCTTCCTCTTCTTGTGTCTTGGGACACTGTTTAGCAAATAACTTTACACCTATAGGAATAGGAACCTTCACCAATTTACTATTATGCATATTAAACCTCTATAGTATTGTCTCAACATATTTCCTCTAGTTTAACCAAAGCTTCGTCTTTCCCTGATCTCTTTTAATTTCATTGCCCAAAATATATTTTGCAACACCAAGATCTTTCATATCGAATTTGGAGGATAATTGGGTCTTCAAATCCTGGATAATTTCTTTGTCATTTCCAACCAACAACATATCATCCACATACAAGACCAGATAAATAACACATTCACCAATTAATTTAAAATACACACAATGATCTGCTTTACTTCTGGTGAAGCCAAGTTCCCGTATAAATGTATCAAATTTCTGATACCACATCCTTGGCGACTATTTTTAACCCATACAAAGAATGTTTTAACTTGCATACCAATTCTTTCTTACCCTTCACCAGAAAGCCTTCAAGTTGCTTCATGTAGATCTCTTCTTCTAAATCCCCGTGAAGAAATGGTGTCTTCACATCCATCTGTTCTACCTCAAAATCAAAAGCAACAACAACAAATAAAAGTAATCTAATAGAAGCTACCTTGGCAACACGAGAAAAAATATCACCAAAATCAATTCCCGACACCTGGGAATAACCTTTTGCTACCAACTGAGCTTTGTATTTCTCCACCTTTCCTTCTGCATTTGTCTTCTTCTTGAACACCCATTTGCTGCCAATGGGTTTCCTTCCAACCGACAACTCCACCAGATCCCAAGCCTCATTTTTGTGCAAAGATGCCATTTCATCAACCATGGCCTCTCTCCAGAGTTTTCCATCCTCTAAATCTACTCCTTCCTTCACATTTATGGGATCATCATCAGTAATAGATAAAGAAAATTTTGAATAGAAAATAGATGGACAATACCTTTCTGGCTATCCTCTTTCTCGAATTGATCTTCTCACACCCAGAGTTTGTGGTTCTTCATCTTCTGATTCCTCTTCTATTGTAGAGACTGATTCTTTCTCCTTTAGCTCAAACTCTATCTTTTTAGGTACCTTTGATGGGACTTCCTATTTAATAACATCTTTCACCTCTTTGAATGCCACATCTTGACTATACACAACCTTCCTTATTATTGGGTTACAAAGCTTATAACCCTTTAAGCCATCCTTATACCCAATAAAGATGCACTTTTCAAATTTACTATCCAACGTTGTTTTTTTCTCCTTTAGAAGATGTACATATGCATCACATCCAAATACCCTCAGATGTGAAAGAGAGGGTTTCTTACTAATCCATACCTCTTGTGGAGTCTTATCCTCCAACGTTGATGAAGGTGATCTATTGACCAAGTAACATGTTGTCTCCATCACCTCTACCCAGAATTCTTGTCCTATCCTGGCACCACTGAGCATGGTTCTTGTCCTTTCCATCAATGTCTTGTTCATTGTTTCTGCAACTCCATTTTTCTTAGGTGTGTATGGAGTAGTCTTCTGCCATGCTATACCACACTTCTTATAGAATTCTTCAAATTCCTTCTTGCAAAACTCTCCACCGTTATCTGTCCTTTATCTTCTTCTCTGTCTTGTTTTCCACTAGAGCCTTAAATTCTTTAAACCTGTCAAAGACTTTAGATTTCTTCTTGAGGAAATTTATCCATGTATTCTTTGAGAAGTCATCTATAAATGATACATAATACACAGACTTACCTAGTGATGGATCCTTCACAGGTCCAAACACATCATTGTGCACAAGCTCTAATATTTGTTTCACCCTCTTACCAGCAGAGGGGAAACTCACCTGATTTTTCTTCCCATATACACAATTTTCATAGAAAGCAAAATCCAGATAGCTATTAGTTATACCTTCTACCATACCTTTACCATGAAGTATTAGAAAGCCCTTCTCTCCAATATGTCCAAGCCTTTGATGCCATAGCATGGTCTTTTCTCCAGATACCACTAGATTTTCTGCTTCCCTTTCAGGAACAACAGAACTATTGCACCATCAATAACAGTGCTACCTTGCAACTTGTATAGAGTTCCAATGTGAACTCCGTGCATAAATACTAGTGCTCCCCGAACCATCTTGTAGGTATCTTTCTCGAACACTGTTTTTACACCTGCATCATTCATCTTGCTTACAGAAATAAGATTTCTGGCTAATGCAGGAATATGCAGAACACCCGGAAGTGTTCTAATCCTTCCACCTTGCAACTTCAACTTAACTTTTCCGCGACCAATGATTCTAGAATTCCTTTCATCCTCCAAGAAGACATCACCACCATCATATTTCTCATACTCGCAAAACCAATCTCTATCGGGAGTGAAGTGAAAGGATGCACCTGAGTCAATCAACCATGCCTCATGATCTACATGTGTACTTGAAGAAGCCAAGTACACATCCCCACCTTCATCTGAGGTGGTTTTCACCTCCACAAAAGGAGCATCATCAGATCCCTTTCCTTTGTCACGAGCTTCAGATCTACAATCCCTTTTGTAGTGTCATTCCTTTCCGCATTTCCAGCACACCTTTACAGGTTTTCCTGGAGATTTAGATCTCCCTCTAGATTTAGATCTTCCACTCGATGACTTATTTTTGTTTTTGTTCTTGGACCGTCCTCGTACTAACAAGGAATCACCATTCTGTCTCTCCATATTTTTTCGTCTCATTTCCTCCGTCAGTAAGGATGAGACTATTTCATCAAATTGCAAGTTAGTTGCATTGCTACCTATTGCAATAACTAGACTATCCCATGAATCTGGTAGAGAACACAACAAATTGATACACTTATCTTCATCTGAAATTTTAATATCAATAGACAATAACTGATTTACCACAATATTAAATGTGTCCAGATGCTCTGTCACCGAGTCTCCATCCTTCATCCTCAGGTTATGCCTCTTTTTCCGTAGGAACAGTTTATTCACCAGAGAGTTAGATTGGTACAAAGTCCCTAACTTGTCCCACAAAGCCTTAGTCGTAGCTTCCTCTGATACATTCAGAAATACTGAATCTGAGACACAATCGTATTGTGCTCTTTGCCTTCTGATCCAACTTCATTTATTCTTCATCAAACACTCTTGTTGGTTTATTACCCGAATCTACCGCGATCCACTGATATTTATCCACCAACAGATCCTCCATCTTGAGTTTCTAGAACTCAAAACTTTGACCATTAAATTTATCAGTCTCTATATTTCCATTGCTCGCCATATTCTTTCACCACTAGTATATATCCCGTAAATCTCCCACTGAACTGTTGAAAATAGCAATAAGAAATGCTAAAAATAAAAATGCTATAAATAGCATCTCAGATACCAGTGTTGGATATAACAAGGAATGATAAAATAGAAATGCTAGAAATAAAACTGCTATAAATAGAATTTTGGGCTACATTTCAATTTTAGTTAGTCCCTGAACTAAAATTGAGAATTAAAATTCGAATTTGATCTTACCAGCTGTTTGAAAAATAATTAATTAATTCATCTTGAGTTAATTAGATGGATAAAATCAAACATGAAGTCTATGTGAAGGCATGCAACAATTTTCCCTTTGATTGAGGAAGTTATCCCTTAATTAAAGTGATTAGGATGAGTTGTACTTTGAGTTGTAATTAGTTAGATCAGTTAACTGAGTTAAGTCCAATTAGATTAGTTCCAAACATTTTGTGGAACTGATTGTGAGTTCAGTTAGTTAATGCATACATGCATGTAACTGCTGCACTTTAGATAACCAAATATTCTCTCATAAATAACTCATGCATGTCAGTTCATTCAGAGACCCAGTTGAGATCAGAGGAAGGGATAGTGTACTATCGGTTGGAGGAGTTTTCATATATAGGAAACTCATCCATGCAGAAGGAATTATCTCCTTCAGGATTTTGCAGTTATTTCAGAGGTTAGTGAGTAGTGTGTGAGGTAATTACACACAGGTGGCAGCATTGGACCCCAAGAGAAACTGCGTAAGGAAATAGGAGGCTTGGAGGGAAGAGGAGAAGGTTTGATAGAAGACTTTGACTGTCTATGAGCAAGATAGGGATTGTACTGAGAGCTAGATAGCTTGTGAGCTAAAGCTTTGCATAATCCGGTCATATTTCCACTTATATGATAATACAGAGATCAGGGTTTTTAGCTGAGGCTTTCCCCAGGGTATTCTTATGTGTTTCGTGTGTATGATTTCTTCTTCTCTGTTATATGTGTTTTGTTTGATCTAGCTCAAATTGATTAAGCTTCCGCAAAGTTTGATTGTAGAAGTAGATCTAGTATTTTGCTTTAGTATATTGCATTATCAGGTGATCTCCAGTGGGAATTTCTACATGGTATTGGAGCAAAGGTGATCAAAGTGAAGAACAATATACAAAGAAGGGAGGATTTCAAAGTTTAAAATTCTTGATTATAGAATTCGAATTCTTATCACATCTCAAATTGCACCAATGGCGTTCAACAGTTTAAGACTCGAGTATGCCCTTGATGGCAGCTCGAATTATATAGCATGAAAGGATCACATGGAAGTGGTATCAGAGGAAAATGGTCTAAATGACTTCATTGATCAAGAAGTCTCCAAGCCAGCAACAACTAATGCCCAAGAATTGGTAGAATGGAAGAAATGTGTGGTGAGAGAGAGGAGAATCCTCCTGGAGGGAATTCGAGACCACATTGTCTCAACCCTCCATGGGAAGGAGACACCGTTTTCAATGTGGAAAACATTGAAAGATCTATATCAAAACAACAATGATTAGAGGAAGTTGGCGCTGAAAGACAAGCTTCGGAAAATCAGTGTGAAAAGGGCGACATGATGTATATATTTCTGAACAAGCTCACCACTTGCAAGGATGAGCTTGGAAGTGTAGGGATCACGATAGCCAATGATGACATGGTGAGTCTTGGTCTCCTCGGTCTTCCTGAGAGCTGGCACAGCTACCAAGACTCGGTAAATGGAAGAGAGAAACTGCAAGATTGGGAACAACTGTGGTTAGATCTGATGCAGGAGGAGATAAGGAGAAGCACCAGAGATGGTTCTTCATCCAAGGAGGATAAAGAAAATTGTGCGTTAGCGAGTAAGGCAAAGAAAGGGAAGGAGAAGGATTCTCATCCCAAATCGAGTTCTTCCTATGGTGGGAAGAAGTCTGACAAATCAAAAGTGTGATGCTTTCATGGTCATGAGGTGGGCATTTTGTTACAAATTTTCCACTGAAGAAATCCAAGAAGGGATCCAAGAAAGGATCAGAAGGTGAGGCACTTGCCTCACAGTTTGAGTTGGATTTCACCCTCATCGCATGCATGGTTTCATCCATGGTGGGATGTGGTTAGTTTCTTGATAGTGGAGCCTCATTCCACATGACCGACGATAAGAGTTTTTTCAGTACCTTGGAGGAGAAAGATCTCCAGATACTCATAGAGATGGGTAATGATGAAAAGTATAGTGTCTCAAGAGTAGGCACAGTTGTTTTTCAGAGGAAGCATGGAGCTCGCATTACCTTGAAAGATCTGAATTATGTGCTAGGACTGCAGAAAAACTTGGTATCGATCACAATGCTGGAAGACAAAGGCTATGATGTAGTCTTCAGTAAGGGAAAGGTTTTCCTTAGACAGGTCACCACGTGACAGGTGAAGTAGATCGGTTCATGAGTCAATAATCTATATGCTCTTGAGGTTCAAGATGCATGCAAAGCCTTGAAGAGCAAGGCAACTGTTGGAGACTTGGTGGTTGAGAGGGAGAGTACATTACCTCTCAACATGCAGCACCAGAAGAAGTCTCAGACAATTGTGAAGGAACCACAATTGGTAAAGCAACTTCAGGAGGTTGTGGAGCAGCTGCAACTAGAGAAGCCAAGAGGAGATCAAGTGAAGGCATCCACTCATGCAGAGACCTCCAGTACGGGGAAATTTCGAGCCAAGTGGGCAGAGGGATCACATGCATCCATACCTCTAGGTAGAGGTGGGCCAATGTGGAGTGACAGTCCCAAGAAGGCTGAAATAGGGGTAGGATCTTTGAGGTACCCAACCTCTTTGATTAGACCTTACTATGGGAGCCCTGACAAGGAGTAGCAGGATTGGCTAAGTGGGTAGAGATGATGCGGATGGAGCGGCAGAGGAAGCTTCAGCATCAGAGGGTGTTTCTAGCCCAATAGGGAGGTCAGTTGGGAGATCAGTTACTTACTTCTCAGTAACTGAATTGTAGTGTAATAGTGAGTAGCATGATGAAACATGATGAGAGGAGGTGCAATGCGGATGCATTCTCGGAGATAGGACCAGAAGCAGCACGAATGCAGTAGCAGGAATTAGTGTGATTGATGCAGTCAGAGATCAAAGTGACAGAGGCTAGAGTAGTCAGATATTGAAGAGCACAAAGGTGTAGAGTTTTCAGTCGACAGAGGCAATAGCAATCAGAGACTTTGATGACAGAGGCATCATTCTGATTCAGGTTGGATAATTTTTGTTTCTAGAGTTGATCGAGCAACAACACTAGGGTGAAGTGTTGCATGCAGAACGTTTCAAAGGTTCAGGATTGGGTTCGAGTTGAATGCATTTCTTGTTGAGAGGGAGTGTTGAAAATAGCAACAAGAAATGCTAAAACTAGAAATTCTATAAATAGCTTCTTAGGTACCATTGTTGGATATAGCAACAAGGAATGATAAAATAGAAATGCTAAAAATATGACTACTATAAATAGCATTTCGGGTTACATTCCAATTTTAGTTAATCCCCGAACTAAAATTGAGAATTAAAATTCGAATTTGATCTTAACAGTTGTTTGAAAAATAATTAATTAATTCATCTTGAGTTAATTAGTTGGAGAAAATCAAACATGAATTCTATGTGAAGACATGTAACAGTTTTCCCTTTGATTGAGGAAGTTATCTCTTAATTAAAGTGATCAGGATGAGTTGTACTTTGAGTTGTAATTAGTTAGCTCAGTTAACTGAGTTAAGTCCAATTAGATTAGTTCCAAACAGTTTGTGGAACTGATTGTGAGTTTAGTTAGTTAATGCATGCATGCATGTAATTGCTACACTTCAGATAACTGAATAATCTCTCATAAATAACTCATGCATGTCAGTTCAGTCAGAGACCCAGTTGAGATCAAAGGAAGGAACAGTGTACTATCAGTTGCAGGAATTTTCCTATATAGGAAACTCATCCATGCAGAAGGAATTATATCCTTCAGGATTGCGTAGTTATTTCAGAGGTTAGTGAGCAGTGCGTGAGGTAATTACACACAGGTGGCAGCATTGGACCCCAGGAGAAACTGCTCAAGGAAATAGGATGCTTGGAGGGTAGAGGAGAAGGTTGGTGAGAGTCCTTTGACTATCTATGAGCAGGAGAGGGATTGTACTGAGAGTTGGATAGCTTGTGAGCTAAAGCTTTGTGTAATCCAGACATATTTCCACTTGTATGACAATACAGAGATCGGGGTTTTTAGCTAAGGCTTTCCCCAAAGTATTCTTCTGTGTTTCATGTGTATGATTTCTTCTTCTCTGTTATATGTTTTCTGATTGATCTAGCTCAAATTGATTAACTTCCACAAAGTTTGATTGTAGAAGTAGATCTAGTATTTTTCTTTAGTATATTGCATTATTAGGTGATCTATGGTGGGAATTTTTACCTGAACAGGGTCTACCATAGGCCCCAATGAAACCCCTTAGCAACAAAGGCATCCCCTTGAAGCCAAAACAACTCTAATACCAAATGTAGGTTTTAACCCCGTACAGAAATTAACTGCATAAGAATTCTAAAAACAAAAAATAACCAATAGCGAGAGCATAACACATAAAAAAAATGTACACAGAGATTTTTCCCCTAGATCCCAAAACCGGGGCTACCAGATTGATTTTTCATTATGTTCCTTTCATTGTTACAATACATATATATACATGCCGAAGCATCCAATAACATGGACCAAAAACCATCGCACCCAAAACCATGTGCGAAAACCATGGGTTCAAAAAAAAAACTTCCTCGGGGTGCTGTCCTGAACCCTGTAAAGGGGGTCTGACAGCCACCCTCGAACCTCCTGTGACCCCCCCGCTGTGCATTGGCACAATGAAGGGGGGGCTCCACCCCCCTTCTAACCCCACAGTTTAACTAGGGGGGCTAGTCATGGAAAGAATATAACACAACCCAACACTAATGGAGATATTGCAATGTTCAAAGATAAGGCTCCATGGTCAACCTAAATGAGACATGTGACAAGAATAATGTAATGGCCATATATAAAGAGAATCTCCTAAGGATTATTGGAATATGAGGAAAATGAATGTCCTATTTAATATCGATCAATAGTCATGCATAAGAGAATCATCATGTCAATGATGAATCATTAGCTTTGTATTTTTTCTCCTTTCCCAAGTTATCTTCATTCCATGATATAGTAATGAAGCATATTTCAAATAAATCCCGTGTCATTGGTTACATTAAATAGATCTATTAATTATCTAGCATGTTGATATAAGAACTTGAGAAATATTTATTTGAATGTGAACCTTAATTTAAGTATGTGGTTGGTTTGGAAATACATGTGCAAACCTTATAAATCTCAAATGTAATTTTCACAAAACATAAGGCTAACTTACCAATGGTATATCATACTTGAATAATGAAAGAAAAAGAGCGTAAGATAAATTTTGTTACCATATTATATTATTTTCCTTATCTAATAACACTATTAAATCCTAAGATTCCTTCAACCATATTCTATTCCATTTTTGTAAAGGCTTTTCATAATCCATTTTCATTTTATAGACTCCTTTTTATAGATGATTGGATTTTCTAGACATTAGACCTTGTTAAAAAATCACTCTATTCTATTAGGCTTAGAAAATGTCAATAAAAATCAATTTATGCATCGTTAAATGATTCTTCTAAAATATTAGTATTATTACATATTTTTAGGGATGCAAATGGTTTAATGTGTATGTGATTAGTGTTTTGATTAGAAAATAGTAATAATAATAATAATAATAATAAATATGTTTTGATAAATGCATATTATATTCAGAAGAAAAAATAATCATTATAATATGGAAAGGAAAATTGTGAGTAGTAGAAAATAGGCATTAAAAGGATTTCTCTCTAATGCATTTTGAGGATTTTTTTTCTCATGGCATTATGTAAAACTTTAAATATAAAAAATGCCATCTAATGCAATGGTGTGAAGTGAGAAATGTTATGTAAGAAGTATTGTCATTTTTCGAAAGACCTTAAATTCAAAATAGAGTCAAACCTTTCATACAAATTAAATGGATTCCTATCCCCTTCCCATGATATTATGGATAATTATTGTTCAAATATAACAAGTATCATCTAATGCAATGGGGCATAAATTCATTCCATAAGTATTCCATTTAAGAAATTAAAAAATGAAATCAAAGGTGCACATTTCCAAGCACTTTATTTTTAAATGATCATGTTATCAAACTATTAAAATGAACTGTTAAGGAATCTATGATTCATAAGTTTAGCCTTTCTATAAAAAATTTAAAAATGTTGCATCCCAAATAAAATAACTCTCTCATAAATTTATTTAAATAGTTATGCTTGAAGTTATTTGATTTTGATCTCTACAGATGGAGTATCATGAAATTTCTATTCCATATAATTATTCTAGTGAAAATGATACATATTTAATTTTTAAAATTTCATTTACAGTTTTATTAATATATATGTAAACTTCCCAATTAAATTATAAGTTCTAGTTTATAAATTTTATATGGAAAATGACGAAGAGAAAACAAAAATACTCGCATGTTAAAGTATTTAGATGATATAAAAAAAATGATATTAATATTTTCATATTAAAATCTTTAATTACACTGCATTTATACTTATATAATCAAATTTCCAAATAATTTAGTTAAGTGATCAAGTATACTGAAACATTGAAATATAAATTTCTCCTCTTTCTTATCTAAAAATAAATAAATAAATAAGCATAACAACATGTTTTAAGTACCAATCTAAAAACTAGAAATAATCATGAGTCAACAAAACACTTTTCAATATTAAAATTTTGATAAAAAAAATTATAAGAAAAATTTTGTAAATATTTTACTTTTAATAAAAAATTAATTTGCTTTGCCCGAATAGTTACGTTGTCTGGTTAAACATGGTATTTGTTTGTAATAAATAAAATCAACACACACTAAACAAAGTTTGCTATAAAATATGGATGAAGATTAAATGATAATTGTTTCATTTCAGCTTCTTTGCATTTCATCATGTATGAAAGAAGTTTGCTATAAAATATGGAAGAACATTAAATGATAACTGGTTCGTTTCAGCTTCTTTGTATTTTTAACATTGGTCGCTAAATAAAACAAAATCAGCATGCATGAAAAACCAGCCAATCGGATCACCGCAACATGATCACTAATCAGTGCTCCATGGGGCACAGCATAATCATAGATAGAGCCAGTATCGCGAGTTGGGATGGAGGTTGACCAACTACAGTAGTTGCATAAGACACGTAAGCACGAGGTATCTACGAGATAGATATCCCCTTAAAATAATATTAAACACTCATTTGGCCAAAAATTGTAACCGAATTTCCACTAGGCTTTCTCTAAGTTCAATTTTATCATTATCTAAAGAGAGTTGATGATGCTTGTACTTACTGATATTAAACATAAATTAAGAGGTACCGGACGCAACCCAATACCCTGATAAATAATATTATTTTGCTGGTATGAAATCCACGCCGAATATGGAAAGAGCAAACCCAGTTAAAAACCTCTCTGGAAACTCTATCCTTATTTAGTGTGATAGACACGGGATAAGGCAATATCACATCCATTCCAAGAAGATTCCGCTACTCGAATGGCATTTGTGTTGAAATTGTAATTTTAACTGCAGTGAGAGTTGAACAGCGGCATATTTTACTTCAGCAAAAAAATTTCTTGCGATGTGATCGCAGATCGCAATTTTCGCCCTGCGTGCGTTAAGTCTCTGCCCATGTTTTTGCGATGTGATATTATCGCACAGCGCAAATAGCTCATCTCTCACTTCGCCTCAGCCTTCTGATAACGATTTTGAGATGCGACCCCGCCGTTCAGATGTAGATCTGATGGCTGAGATTTGTTCTAGGTTTGTGTACTCCTCCACCATCCCTCATTTATGGTTTAACCTACCTTTGTGTTCCCAAGGAAGAAAGAAGGTTTTGCGCCATAACTGCTCACCAACAGCGTTAAAGAAGAAGAATGGCCAAGAACAAGAAGGACGCGCCTCGTAAAGGTAAGAGCATTGAAAGAATATGGGTTTCTTGTGTATTCCATTGCGTTCAGCTCCAGCAGGTCAACAGCGTACAAAAAAGGCCGATTTCGTCAGCAGATAGTATCAGAGTTCCATAACATTTTGTAAATGTGGTTGGTGGCCACTTTGACCCCTTCACGCATAACCTGATAGATATAAAAGTTTTTTTTTTTCAGCATGAAGAAAAGAATGAGAGAGGAATAGAAAAAGCGTAGCAGCGCGTAAATAAAAAAACCGCAGCAGCGAAATAGAAAGAAGGCAGACACAGCAGTCTAAACGTTTTTTTTGTAAATCCCTCTGTGAAAGAGGAAGAATCTTTATTTTGAAACAGCAGTTTGTTTTATTAATGAATACAAGCTCTTTTGGTGTGTAAAAACTCTGTCCTCTACAAATAAATTTTAATTCTTCCGCTGTGTTAAAGATCATGTGTTTGGAACAGAGCGTCGTTCTCTGTTCTGTTCTGTGATTTTGTTTTTGGAATTTTAGTAGAAAAATTCCCAACAGTGGTATCGAAGCTTGTCTAGGCTCTTTGAAGGTGTTAAAGAAGCTGAAGGGATTTTCTTGCTGCAGCAGCTTCTCCAGTAGAGTGAAGACTCAGTCAAGAAGGATCCAGGTATTTCTCAAAGTTTTTTGTGTAGCTGTTGAAGACACTCAGTGATTTTTTAATACACAGTCAAATATTTGAAGCATAGCTGAGAGTGCAAGGAATGGCTGGCTCCAGCACTAGCATGGGTATTTTTAATACTCAGCTCCCACAGTTTAATGGGAAAAACTATGACTATTGGGCAATAACCATGAGAGCCCTGTTTGCCTCACAAGATTTATGGGAACTTGTTGAATATGGGTTTGAAGAACCAGCAGATGAAGAAGAGTTTAATAACTTGACACAGGCAGAGAAAGATCTGTTAAAGAGCAATAAGAAGAAGGATTCAAAAGCCCTCTGTTTTTTATATCAAGCAGTGCATGAGAGTGTGTTTCCAAGGATAGCAGCAGCCAAGACATCCAAAGAAGCATGGCAAACTCTCAAGACAGCCTATCAAGGCATGGAGAAAGTGAAGACAGCAAAACTACAGTTGCTGAGGAGAGATTTTGAGAACCTGTGCATGAAGGAGTCAAACAATATTGACTCATTCTTCACACATGTGATTGGTCTGGTCACACAAATAAGGACTCATGGAGAAGTTCTTGAAGAAAGGAGGATTGTGGAGAAACTATTGAGGAGCCTACCCTCAAAGTTCCATGTGATTGTCACCACCATAGAAGAGACAAAGGATTTCACAAACTTTTCAGTTGATGAACTTCATGCATCACTGATAACACATGCGAAGAGGTTGAGTAGAAATGAAAACTCATCTCTAGAGCAAGCCTTCAAAACCCAGATGTCCTTTAGAAGAGGAAGAGGTTAAGGCAAAGGAAACAAAAGAGGAAGAGGCAGAAGTCAAAACAGAGGTGGAAGGAACAGTCCAGCGAATGCTCAAGGAAGAGGCAGCAATCCAAATCAGAACCAAGGCCAAGGCAGCAGCCAACAAAGTGGACAATATCATGCTCAAGGACAAAGGTACGAAAAACCCAATGTCCAATGCTATTATTGTAAAAAATATGGGCACTATGCCAGTGAATGTAAGAAGAAATAGCATGATATGAACAATAGATCTAGTGCAAATATCACTAGAGAAAATATCAACCAAGATAATGTATTGTTAGCTTGTAATATGGCTGAGACAAACAATGAAGACATATGGTTTCTAGACTCCGGTTGCAGCAACCATATGACATGAAACATAGCTTTGTTTTTTGCTTTAGATCAATGTGTGAAGTCACAAGTCACACTTGGGACTGATAGTAAAGTTTCTGTTATGGGTAAAGAAGAAGTTAAAATATTTACAAAGAAAGGTGAAAAGAAAACCATAGCAGATGTCTATTATGTTCCTGGGATAAAGTGTAACCTCTTAAGTATTGGACAGCTTGTTCAAAAGGGTTATAATGTTTTCTTTGTAAATGATGTATGCACCATCATGGATAGAGCACCCAGCAAAAGATGTATTGCTGAAGTGAAGATGACGAGGAACAGGATGTTCCCTCTCAAAATAAAAGCAGTTTTGAAAGATGGGGTAGAAATTGCAGCAGTTACCCAAGAGGCTTTCCAAAGCGTACCAAAGGATGAAAATTGGTTGTGGCACTTGAGATTTGGACATCTCAATTTTGGAGGTCTTAACTTGTTGAGTAGAAAAGGAATGGTAAGAGGATTACCATTGATAGAGAAACCAAACAGCCTTTGTGAAGGTTGCATCTTGGGGAAACAACACAGAGAAAGCTTTCCATCAGGGAAAAGCATAAGGGCAAAAGTACCCTTAGAGATTGTCCACTCAGATTTATGTGGACCAATGCAAACTCCATCACTAGCAAGCAGCCAATATTTTCTAACATTCATTGATGATTTTACTAGAAAAACATAGGTTTACTTTCTAAAAAACAAAAGTGAAGTGTTTGAAAAATTTCGCAATTTCAAAGCACTTGTAGAAAACCAAAGCGGGCTGCATATCAAAGTTCTAAGAACTGACAGAGGAGGTGAGTATATCTCCAAGGAATTCCTACGGTTTTGTAGAGAAAATGGAATACACAAACAGTTTACCACAAAGTACACTCCGCAGCAAAATGGAGTAGCTGAAACAAAGAATAGGACCATCATGGATATGGCGAGGAGTATGCTAAAGGCAAAACATTTGCCAAATGATTATTGGGCTAAAGTTGTACACTGCGCAACATATATTTTTAATAGGCGTCCTACAAAAGCGGTCATGAACAGAGTGCCGAAAGAAGCATGGAGTGGGAGAAAGCAACGAGTCACCCACATGAAAGTTTTTGGATGTGTGGCTTATGCACACATTCCAGATCAGCTAAGGAAGAAGTTGGACAACAAAGGGGAGAAATGTATCTTCATTGGATACAGTGAAGAATCCAAAGCTTACAGGTTGCATATCCCATCTACCAAGAAGTTTTTTGTGGGCAGAGCTGTTCAATTCATTGAGGAGGAAGCTTGGGATGGAAGCATAGAGAAAACAGTGAATGTTAAAAACTGTTTGTCTCATGATGAAGATGATGAGGAGATGGCTGAAATACATCCCCAAACAGCAGCGCCAACACAAAGACAGCAAGAGACACCCTTGATGAGAAATGAAAGTGCTTCTCCAAGCACACCACAAGGAGGAAGTTCAAGTGCGTCTTCAAGCACTTGCACACCAAATCAAAGAGGTAAGAAATTCAAAAATTTAAGTGATATTTATGATGAAGGAATGAATTCCTTGTTTGCTTTGTATTATCATGTTGATGACCCTATTCATTTCGAAAATGCAATTAAAGATAAGAAATGGATAGAAGCTATGGATGAGGAGATCAATGCCATAGAAAGAAATAAGACATGGGATTTGGTTGAGCTACCAAAAGGAAAATAAGTCATTGGAGTTAAATGGGTCTACAAGATCAAGGGCAATGCTGAAGGCAAGATAGAAAGGCACAAGGCAAGACTTGTTGTCAAGGGATACAAGCAGCTGTATGGGAAATATTATGAGGAGACTTTCGCACCGGTTGCAAGAATGGAAACCGTGAGAGCAGTGCTGTCCATAGCAGCACAAAACAAGTGGAAAGTTTACCAAATGGACGTGAAGTCAGCATTCCTGAATGGAGTGTTAAAAGAAGAGGTCTACATTGAACAATCTCTAGGTTATGAAAAGAAAGGCCAAGAGCACAAAGTATGCAGATTGAATAAATCTCTTTATGGGCTGAAGCAAGTGCCAAGAGCATGGTACAGTAGGATAGATTCCTATCTACTGGAAAATGAATTTGCAAAGTGTGAGGGAGAACCCACCGTCTACATCAAAGAAAAGGATGGTAAAATTATAATTGTTGTGTTATATGTTGATTATGTTATTTCCACGGGTAATGATGTTTATCTTATTGAAAACTTGAAAACAGTCATGAAAGAAGAATTTGAAATGACTGACATGGGTTTGTTGAGATACTTCTTAGGAATAGAAGTAGATCAAAATGAAAATGGGATTTTTATCTCACAAGCAAAATATGTTAATGAAGTGTTGGAAAGATTTAACATGCAGGACAGCAAGGCAGCAATCACTCCCACAGTGATGGGATTAAAACTCAGCAAAGAGGACAACAGCAAGGATTTTGATCCTAGCGTGTACAAGAGCATAGTTGGCAGCCTTATGTATTTAACTGCAACTAGGCCGGACATAATGTTTGTTGTTAGTTTAATTTCCAGATTCATGGAGAGGCCAAAAGAAGCACATTGGCAGGCAGCAAAAAGAATTCTGAGGTATGTCAAAGGTACTAAAAGATTTGGCATTTTATATACTTTTTCAGAAAGTTCAGATTTAGTTGGCTACACCGATAGCGATTGGGCTGGAAGTGTGGATGATCGGAAAAGCACATCCGGTTATCTCTTTCACATGGGTTCAGGAGCAATTTCATGGGCTTCTAAGAAACAACCCATTGTGGCGTTGTCTACAGCAGAGGCAGAATACGTGGCAGCTACAGCAGCAGCGTGTCAAGCGGTTTGGATGAGAAGGATGCTAAGGAGCCTATGCCAAGAGCAAGCAAAAGCAATGGTTATTTTTTGTGACAATAGCTCAGCTATTGCCCTGTCCAAGAATTCTGTGTTTCACAAACGAACAAAACACATTGATACAAGGTTCCATTACATCAGAGAATTGGTGAACAATGGAGAAATCATTTTACAACATTGCAGCACTCAAGAACAAGTTGCAGACATTTTGACCAAGCCTTTGGGATAGAAAAATTTTGAGTTTTTAAGAAAACGTCTGGGTATGACTAAAAACCCAGCAGTTGAAATTAAAGGGGAGTGTTGAAATTGTAATTTCAACTACAGTGACATTTGAACAGCAGCGGCATACTTTACTTCAGAAAAAACAGTCTATTTTTTTTCCTGCAATGTGATCGCAGATCGCAGATCGC
This sequence comes from Pinus tabuliformis, assembly GCA_031772625.1. Taxonomy (NCBI): domain Eukaryota; kingdom Viridiplantae; phylum Streptophyta; class Pinopsida; order Pinales; family Pinaceae; genus Pinus; species Pinus tabuliformis. The sequence goes on along the minus strand of CM062807.1, from coordinate 891,774,054 downwards.
AATTTTCGCCCTTCGTGCATTAAGCCTCTTCCCATGTTTTTGCGATGCGATATTATCGCATAGCGCAAATCGCCCATCTCTCACTTCGCCTTAGCCTTCCGATAACGTTTTTGCGATGTGACCCCGTGGTTCAGATGTAGATCCGACGACTGAGATTTGTTTTGGGTTTGTGTACTCCACTATGTCTCATTTATGGTTTAACCTACCTTTGTGTTCCCAAGGAAGAAAGAAGGTTTTGCACCATAACTGCTCACCAACAACATTAAAGAAGAAGAATGGCCGAGAACAAGAAGGACGCGCCTCGTGCAGGTAAGAGCATTGAAAGAATATGGGTTTCTTGTATATTCCACTGCGTCCAGCTCCAGCAGGTCAACAGAGTACAGAAAAGGCCGGTTTTGTCAGCAGATAGTATCAGAGGTCCATAACGTTTTGTAAATGCGGTTGGTGGCCACTTTGACCCCTTCACGCATAACCTGATAGATATAAAAGTTTTTGTTTTTCAGCATGAAAAAAAGAGTGAGAGAGGAATAGAAAAAGCGCAGCAGCGCGTAAATAAAAAACCGCAGCAGCGAAATAGAAAGAAGGCAGACACAGCAGTCTGAACGTTTTTTTTGTAAATCCCTCTGTGAAAGAGGAAGAATCTTTATTTTCAAACACCAGTTTGTTTTATTAATGAATACAAGCTCTTTTGGTGTGTAAAAACTCTGTCCTCTACAAATAAATTTTAATTCTTCCGTTGTGTTAAAGATCCTGTGTTTGGAACAGAGCGCCGTTCTCTGTTATGTTCTGTTCTGTTCTATTCCATGATTTTGTTTTTGGAATTTTAGCAAAAAAATTCCCAATAGTTTGCGACTGGGATGAATCCCAGGCAGCTCTCCTAATCTCGCCAACAACCGATGGTACACCTCTAACCAAATCCTCCCCGACAACCTCACATCATTGCGGGAGGAAATGGCGATTTCACCTATGAATTCGTTCTCAAAAAACCCGGGAAGGGAACGTTCAGCCTGCCTTCCCTGTCTCAGACGCAAACTAGCGCGAAGGTGGACAACGAACAATAGTGTGTATCCATTTCTGCACCTTTGCTCGGATGGGAACCTCTTCATCTTCGCCAATAGGGACTCCATTCCGCTGGACTACACGAAAATCTTGGTGGTGAAGACGTATCTGAGGATGCCGGGGGACGGCCCCAGAAACTACTCTATTGAAAGCACAGAACTTAACAAAAAACATAGCTTACACATTCTATTACTAAACAAGGATTTTTATAGACAACGGAGAATTTTCTGGATTTAGGTTGTCGGCTAACTAAAGTCTCCAGAAGTCTTGAGACCATTCCCTGAACTCTCAAGATGGTTGAGCATTTAATGGGTTTGGTGGTTGGAATTAATGTTTCCAACACTCCCCCTTAATTCAGACCATATGAGAAACACTCAAAATACACTATAGCACAATGCATAAGACACAGTCATACTCTTAATTGACATGCCTACGGGTCTAAGTGTCAGCTAGGCTTACAACATAATCTGGATTTTTTACAATACATAACTTACTTTTACAAAACTCAAATTTTCCCCTCCCAAGAGGCTTAGTGAATATGTCAGCTACATTCTCATTTGTATTACAATATATTAATGGGATTTTTTTTATTGGACATTTTCTCTCACAAAATCATATTGTGTGTCTATATGCTTTGACCTTACATGACATATAGGATTGTTCCCCAATTTGATGGTGCTTTGATTATCACATCTTATCACTATAGGTTCTTGTTGACCTTCACAAACATCTTCAAGTATTTTCTTGTTGACCTTCACAAACATCTTCAAGTATTCTTCTGAGTCATTTAGCTTCACAAGTGGCACTACATAATGCTTTATACTTTGCTTTAGTTGATAACAATGAAACTGTTGCGTGTTTCTTACTACTCCATGATATGGTTCCCGATCTTATATTGAAGATGTATTCAGTGGTGGATTTCCTGTCATCTAGATTTTCAGCGCAGTCAGTTTTAGAATGACCTGTCAATTCAACATTACAAGCATTAGTATATTCAATACCAAAATTGACAGTTCCCTTTAAATATCGAAGGACCCTTTTTGCAACTATCCAATGGTTTTCAAGGGGCTTATCCATGAATTGATTAAGTATACTTACTGCATAAGCAATGTATGATCTAGTGGTAGTGAGATAATTCAGACATCCGACTAATTGTCGATACAATGTTCCATTCACCTCTTTTGTTTCATCTTCACTTCTCAATTTGATATTTTGTTCCAATGGAGTACTAACTGCTTTACATCCATTCATATGAAATCTCTTTAGTACTTCATTTGTATATTTTCTTTGTGTGATTAAGGTCCTTCCATCATCTCTCCATACTTCAAGACCTAGACAATAGTGCATCTGACCAGGATCCTTCATCTGAAATTCCTGTGATAACTTCATTTTTATATCTTTAATCAATTTATTAGCACTCTCTGTTATTATTAAATCATCAACATATATAGAGAGTAATACTATATCCCCGTTTCTATCTGTCTTGGCATACAAATTACGATCATTTTTCTTTTGTTAAATCCTTGTTGAAAGAAGAATTTGTCGATTTTCTCATACCAAGATCTGGGTGCCTGTTTTAGCCCATATAAGGCCTTTTTTAACTTGCATACGAGATGTTCTTGTCCCTTCTTTACAAATCCTTTTGGTTGAACAAAATAAATCTCTTCTTTTAAGTCACCATTTAGAAAATCTGACTTCGCATCTAATTGATGTAGCTTCCAATCATATTTAGTTGCCAATGCTGTCATTATTCTAATTGTATTCATTTTTGCAACCGGAGCAAATGTATCTTCATAATCTATACCTTCTTTTTGTGAATAACCTTTTGCAATCAATCTTGCCTTATACTTGTCTATGCTACCACTTGCATTAAATTTTGCCTTGTACAACCATTTTGATCCTATAGGAATTTTATTTTCTGGTAATTTTGTTAATTCCCAAGTTTCATTTTTCATTATAGAGTCATATTCTTCTTTCATAGCTTCCATCCATTCTTTATGATTTTTATCTTGTTCATAATTTAAAGGCTCAAAAAGATTTATTACTTGAGACATTAAGACATAATATTTATATCTAATAGGGGTCTGAATCTGTCGTGTTGACCTTATTAGAGGTTCATTACATTGTGGAGTACCTTCTCCTCTTCTTCTTCTCTGTGGAGTGCCTTCATCACTTCTTTGTGGACTTTGACTCCTTGACATGCCTTTTGGAATGTCCATGTGTTCTTGAGCTTGAGTTAATTCCACAAAGACTTATTCTTCCTTAAAGCTATCATAAGGAGGCTACCATACATTATGTTCATCTTCTTTTATTTGTTTATCTGCATGCTCATGACATATAACATCTCTACTTGCAAAGACCTTGTGAGTACTTGGATCATACATTTTATATCCTTTTTTATCAGTAAAATATCCAATAAAAATGCATTTGATGGCTTTGGCATCTAACTTTCTCCTATCTTGTTGAGGAATATGAGCAAAGGCCTTGCATCCAAATATCCTTAAATGACTAACTTTAGGTTTAAAACCATAAATTGCTTCAAATGGTGTTTTGTGCTCAAGATACTTAGTAGGGCTTCTATTTTTAAGATATATAGCTGTATTAATGGCTTCAACCCAAAAACTATTAGAAAGTCCTTTACTTTTTTACATACTATGAGCACATTCAACTAATGTTCTATTCTTTCTCTCATCTACTCCATTTTGTCGAGGTGTATGTGGTACTGTAAATTGTTGCATAATTCCATTTTGTTTGCAATATTTGATAAAAGCTTCTGAAGTGTACTCACCACCTTTATATGATAGAAGAATTTTAATTCTCTTTCCTGTTTGCTTTTCAACCATACTCTTGAATTCTTTAAAGTATTCAAACACATCACTTTTATTTCTTATGAAGTACACTCAGGTGCATCTTGTGCTATCATCAATAAATATAAGAAAGTAATATGCTCCACCAAGTGACTTAGTTTACATTGGACCACATACATCAGTATGCACTAGTTCAAGTATTTCACGTTTTTTTCTATTTTCATGCATAAGAAATTCTTCCCTATGTTGTTTTCTTAGTGCTCAACCTTCACATTCAAAGTGTTCTCCCTTAATATTTGGAATACCTTTTACCATCAATTTCTTTTGTAGTAATATTAGGTCATTATGATTTAAGTGTCCATACATTTGATTCCAAAGCTCTATATTTGACATGCTTGTTGATGCCAAAGCTTGATTCCCATTCTTCATTACATCCAACTTGTATAATCCTCCAACTCTCGTTCCTTTTGCAACAACTTTGTAGTTGTCATGCACATCCTTTACTAAACAATGTGCTTTCACAAATTCAACTTTTAAATGTTTATCTGTAATAGTTGAGACTGAAATTAAGTTTGTCTTTAATCCTGGAACATACACCACATTTTGAATTTTTTTTTCTTGTCCATTAGGCATCATAACACTTATGTCACCATATCCTTTAATTTCATGTGATCTATTATCTCGTAAATATATGTTTCCACCATTATTAATCTCATGATAAGTATCAAACCAATCTCTTTTGCATGACATGTGTATTGATGCACCAGAATCTATAAACCAACATTATCATCATCAGTTTCTGCAGATAAAGCAACATTGGACACAAACAATTTAAGATTGCTAAAATCACGAATAATTGCTTCATCTCTATCAACATAATTTCCTAAATGCCTTCTTTGTTTAAATTGATTAGACCTTCTTTTCATGCAATTCTTAGCAAAATGACTAGGCTTTCCACAGTGATGACACACATCATCTCTACCTAATTTGGCATTTGTCCTTGGTCAAGGTGTACCTTGAAATGATTTCATCTATGGCATTTTTCCTCTATTTTTCTCCCACTGTTTTCCTTTGAATGATTGCTTCCTTTTAGCCATCAATGCTAAATCTAAATTGGGAGATTTCTGTTTAAGGATTCTTCTCCATTCTTCTTCCTGCATAAGTATACTTACCAAATCATCAAAAGTAGGAGCCTTCTCTCTAGCTGAAAGACCAGTGATAAACATTTGATATTCATCAAGCATTCCATTTAATGTCACAGTAACCAAGTCTGTGCTAGATATTGTTTCACCAATATCACCTAATTTATCCTTTAGATCTTTAATTCTAGAAATAAAATTACTTACACTTTCATTTTCTTCCATCTTAATTGAAAGAAGCTTACTCTTTAAATACAATATTTGATTTGTAGTCTTCATCTCATACAAATTTTTGAGAGTGTACGATGTCTCCTTGGATGTTTTGCACTCTCTAATGTGTGGAATGATGTTGTCCTTAACAGACATCTGCAAAAGCACCTTCGTTTTGTTTTCCTGTCACTCTCAATCTTGAATTGCAGCATCTGTGGCTTGAGGGGACACTGGCTTGACTTCAGCTCTAGACACAATCGTCCATATATCGTAGTCTTTCATCAAATTTTGCAACTTAAACTTCCAATTTGCATAATTTTCACCATCTAGCTTGTTAGAATCTGGTAGATAAGACTCTGCTAATAGATTTGCCATAATATAAATCTTATGGATCCTCCAACCAATAACTTTAATGACTCCTTAATCACAAATATAATTTCTCAAGCAGAAGTCATAAAGTTATATTGAACTTCACAAATAAAAAATATTATTGAACAATGTGTCTCCCTCCTCCTTTTTAAGTTATATATATAATTTTTATAATAACAATCAAAATATGATTTCATAAAAAAACCATCAATCTTTCTTAACAACCACAAATATTAAAAAAAATTAGGAGGTCATTCATTAATCAACACCAAACAACACTTTTCACTTAATTGCAAACTTCCATGAAACTTAAGAGCCCAACCTCCAAACAACTACCACAAATGTATTTTTATGACCACTATTCACTTTTTTTTTACTTATGACCAGAATTTACACTTTTTTGCTCCCTTTTTTTTTCTTAATTCAAACTTGATGAAACATTGGAATTTTTTTTTTTAACATCATCTTTTTCATCATAAAAAAAATGTAGGGAAAAATAAAAGGCATTTAAGAACCATGAATATTAACATAAAACCATTATGGTATACACACTTGAAATATACCCTTATATTATCGCTATTTTCTAGCGACCAAAATGTAGACAATTCACAAGCTTTCTTCAATGCTCTGTTGGGCATTCAAAAAATAGTCTGCTTGCCTTATTTACTCCACAAATCGTAGCTCTCCATATATAGGCTGCTTACTACACGTTTACAGCCTTTTTGACTCCACGGACAGGTTGCTTACTGCACGTTTACAACCTTATTTACTCCACAGACCACAGCGCTCCACAGCGCTCCACAACGTTTCCTCTTTTATCTGCACACAAGCAAATTTCTTTAGGCAACTCTTCTTACAACAAAAAATTTGTATGCATGATGATGTAGGAATCTCTTCCTTTAGCGGTTTTCTACACTATCTACACACAAGAAAGAACTCTCACACTCTTCATGAGAAGCTTCCGGTCAATACGCCCTCCACCAGAAGCTTGCTGCAAACAGACTCTCTGCACATACCCTTAGCAATCTCTCACTCTCACTCTGATCACTCACACAAAACCTCAAGCTCTTGAGAGTTACCTTGCTCTGATACCAAATCAGAAAGTGGAGAACTTAACACAAAACACCGCTTACACATTCTATTACCAAGCAAGGATTTTTATACACAGTGGAGAAGTTTCTGGACTCAGGTCGTCGGTGGCTTCTTCAAGACGCTACCTGAAGTTTCCAAAAGTCTCGAGACCATCTCTTGAACTCTCGAGATGGTTGAGCATTTATTGGGTTTGGTGGTTGGAATTAACGTTTCCAACAGGGTCTTCGGTCATGCTTCCCCTCTCCGCTTTTGACGGATTTAAGAAAGTCGAAGTTCTCGTCTGCGAGGTATGCCCCAATAACGGTTTCGCTTCAGCAAAAGAGGGCAACCTCATCGACGCCCTTAACAGCTGCAAAATAATGGTGATAACAGACACAAATCCTGTGTGACTATGGAGAACATGACTGGGCCAAGGACCATGAACGACCTGCTCCTCCTACCCAAATGAGAAGTCATTATCATCAATGGTGCTCGGAAAGGGGTGGGTGGGTGGGACATGGTCACTGCTCCAGTGTTCTCCCCCTTACTCTACCATCCCAACGCCGCTCTCGGTGCTCGTTTTTTCGACCTAGCAAACACTAACATGCCAAAATGTACCACTCCTCCCCAAGTGTGTTGGCCGACAAAAGAGTTCTTGTTGGCGGCCCCAATGCCCACTTCGGCTACATTTTCACTAGAACGTCATTCCCAACGGAAACATACAAATTTCGCATTATCATACATTTTATGTTTGGTTTGGAATAGAGAAATATTTTTTCAAAATTTAAATTATTGAATAAAAAAAATCAAATTCTTTTTATTTAACTTAAATAAATATATCACTCATAAATATTTATGAATTATTAATTTATAAATTGAAAATATAAAATATATCAATATTATGTTTTACAAAGATTTGTTCTGTTGTGAACATATTGTGTAGCTTTTTTATATATCTCATAATCCCTAGCCTATTTAAGCTAAAGAATTTCATTAAAAACTTATAACCTATTTATACATCATAAGCCGTAAGTTAGTATATCTCATAATCCCTAACCTATTTATACATCATAAGCCGTAAGTTAGTATATATCATAATCCCTAGCCTATTTATACATCATAAGCCGTAAGTTAGTATATATCATAATCCCTAGCCTATTTATACTAACGAATTTCATTAAAAACTTATAAATCATAACCGATACTTTAATATATATCATAAGCCGTAAGTTAGTATATCTCATAATCCCTAACCTATTTATACATCATAAGCCGTAAGTTAGTGTATATCATAATCCCTAGCCTATTTATACATCATAAGCCGTAAGTTAGTATATATCATAATCCCTAGCCTATTTATACTAACGAATCTCATTAAAAACTTGCCATCTAATTAATGCTTCAAAATTTCATTGCAATAGGCACTGTTCTCCTTGTGCCGAACTTCGAATCAGCTTACTATTCGACAAACTGAATCGAACCAAATTTTCGATTTTTTTGGCCAGTACGACAGAATTTGGTAACTATGATCTGGAGTCTGTTTACGCCATCTTTCGCCCTCATATAACTTTAGTTTCCTCCACTTCTATCAGCGACGACGCCTCCTTCCGTTTTCTCCGTGCGTGCTAGACAGACATCGGCTAGCATTGTCCAAGTGAACATACTCTCTGTCATTCACCACACACAGTCATTCCATGACCCAGAGGTTGCTCACCCTCGCAGCTTCCAAGCCATCCCTCCTCCGCAATTTTGCCAACGTTTACTCAGTGTCGGTGACAGGTCCTCCTAGCGGAGTGGCTGCACTACCTGGGTATTACAAGATGTTTGTTGTCAACGGGGGCATTCATAGTGTCGCCAAATGGGTTCAATTCGGAGCAGTCTAATAATCCTGTCTCTCTCGAAATATCCATGCCAATAAGCATGTATGTCAACTCTAGTACTGTGATGGAATAATGGAACTTAATAACGACTAATGTGTCTTATTTAAATCCATTAGTAGCGAAGCTTGTTATTTGCTGCATTCAATATTGGGCTAATGAGTGAGGTTTTATAGGTCCATCCTTACCTTGTTTCACCTTGTTTTTTATTAATGAGTGGAGATTGTATAGGCTTGTTTCTAATAAATTAGCAGGGATGTATATGCTCAACATTAGATTTGCTTTTCAGATTTAAGCAAGTACATAAGAGATTTTATCAGTTTGTTTCTAATAAATGAGTATAGCGTGCATTAATAAGTAAGTACGGGTAAATATGTATAGCCCTTATTTGTGGCTCTTTTAAAAGTTTTTCACATTAAAAAATGTTTTCTATTCTAAAAGACACATGAACTATTTCACATATATTTTTTACTCAATTCAATTAAATTTTGCTCCACGTCATTTAAATGGTAAATGGTCTTTTTTTTTTTGTTTTTGTATTTTTCATATAATTAACTAATTAAAAGTAATCTATGGCTAATGCACAAAGTTGTGTATGCCCATTAGATTTAAGTAAATACATCAATCTTAATCATAGTTGTGTATGCCCATTAGATTTAAGTAAATACATCAATCTTAATCATATATCTCATATTAAAGTATTAATAACATCATAAATATTGGTTACCATCTTAGATAATGCTAAATCTAAAATTGATATACAACTTTTAAAATAAAATTAAAAAATATATATATTATTTTCATATTATAAATAAAATATTTTAATAATTAAAAATAAAACACCTCTTAGTTGATAAATATATATATTTTAAGTAACATATGATTTCAAAATTTTTTAATATAAAATTATAATAAAATATTATTCATAAAAAATATTTTAATCTCTCTTTCAAATTATAATATATAAAAATTAATTAATAATAAAAATATTTATTTTATAAATAGATTTCTGTAACATTAACTAATGATTTTATTATTACTTGATTTTAAATTTTTGTTATCCATCATGATTTTGATAATGTCTTTTTGATTAACGATCTAATGTGGTTCATCCTCAGGACAAAGGGGAAAAAATCAATCAGTCAGAATGTTTAAAGTGCATCCAGTTCAAGAGTTAGTCATTTTAATATTTACAGTATTGTGTAATATTTAAAAGAATATTAATCAGAAATGATATAAGTGTAAAAATTTTAGAGTATGTTGTTAAAACAGGTGAAATTAGATCGTCTTATCATTTTGTGTTTTTTTGTCAAAATTGGAAAAGTATTTCTCATTTTTTGAAATAAATCTTTTAATGCATAAATGGATTTGAATGACTTGGATTGGATCATTATGTTATTTTCTATCCATCTTGCTTCTTTTAGAGTAGAAAATTTCTATAAATCTACTCACATGATCATTAATTTGGTGAATAGGGTTAAAAACCTTCCAAAATCTTTGAGGCACCAAATAGAGTTAGTTTTTGTGGGGTAGAAATTTTCCAATTAAGCACTGCACCCCCTAGATATGTTACACACAAATACCTTTCCAACAACATAAGGGTCACCTCAATCTAAATTGCTATGAAAAATTTATGTCATCCAGAAGTTGACCTTCTTGTTTTAACCACTTTGAGAAAATGCCATGTCAACCCAAATTATTCATAAAAGAAGGGTTAGCCACACGATCATGTTGAAGAAGAATTTTGAACAATCCATATTGTAACTTTGGTTAACATGTGAAGGTGTCAAACTTAACCACTAGTTGGTTAATGGGTTGTGTTATAACCGAGCCACTGGGAGGAGAAGAATAGTTGAGAGAGAGAGAGAGAGAAAGAGAGAAAGAAAAGAAAGACTTTATGTATTGTAGCAACCCATGGGTCATAGGTCTCACTCCTTTGTACTTGCATATGTTTCCATTCAATCAAAGAGTGGAGTAAGCTAACCTTCCATATGGGTTTTCTCTCAAAAGGGTTTCCCAAGTCATATATTGTGTTATTATGGTTTGTGAGTGGGTGTTATATTTGTTTTTTATTTTATGCATGATTATAATTTTCATGCATACATAATAAACAATAAAGAACAAATCCAAAAATCTAAGGAGAAATTAATTTTCATAGTGTAGATTTTAAATCTAATTATATACTTTAGTAGAACTATTGAACTGTTCAGTGGAATGTCCAAGGTAGTTTATGGCATATTGGTATTAGAATAGGTTTCTTTAGGTATTTTGTGGGGAGTTATTGGGGATCAAAAATCAATTACGTTGATAATCATGAAAATCCAACCATAGCTAATGAATCTGTTAATAACCCTGAAGATCCCACATAAGGGAGGTTTGCACAACTGGAATGAGAAGTCACAAATATAAACCATAATGTGAACCTCCTCATAATGGCATTGACCAACAAGCTTTGGATATTCAAAGAAGATGGGGGTTCTAATGTGGAGGTCAAATCAAAGGGGGAATTGAGAGATCAAGAAGAACTAAAGAGGGAAGCTAAGAAAGAACCCAAAAAGGAGCAACCTAGTTTAGTGTTGTGACCATTCACAATCCATGTTTAAGATGAAAGTAAAGGTCAACATCAAGTTATATCATGGTGGGATTGACGGTTTAAAATTAAATCACTATCTGTAGCAATCACAAGTTTATTTTAGTGTTCAACATATAAAGGTAAAATAAAAAACTTTATTTGTGCATCCAAAACTAAAGGGCCATGCCTTGACCTAGTGGGAAAGCTACAAAAATTCCCTAAAGTTGGAAGGAGGTCCTTCAATGACTAAGTGGAAGGATTGATCTTCACAAGGGCAACTTGAAAACGAGTAGATCTAAATGCATGGGCAAAGGATGTTGTAGAGAAGAGTGAATGATCATGCATGCAATCAAAACCAATGCAAGAATTAGTCAAACAAATGAACAAACAAGTTGGTGGGGAGAGTTGCCACAACGGTGACCGTTAGTGCAAAAATAGTGTTATGCATGTGACGCTTAAGAAGACAATGAAAAACTTAAAAGGATAAATTGCACAATTCTGGAAGGAACTAGGAAACTTGTTGGACCATGCATCAGATAGCAGCTGAGGAATGCTTTTGTGCAATTCTTGGACTAAGTGGCTCTGGCTACCTCTCATGCTCTATGCCATTTCCCAGCTGAAGACAAGATGTCAGATGGTTTTGTGCAATTTCTGAGATGAAGATCACTACCGAGATGTTGTGCACAATTTCTCTGAGGAATTTCTCTGTCGAACTGCTCTCTGCATTTCTGGAGAGTAGGGCTAACTACCAAGCTTCTCTACGCAATTCCTGAGACCAAGGTTGGATGCCCTCTAGGATTGCACAATTTTCCAAAATAGCGCAAGAACCGAATGTAAACCAAGGTCAGCTTATGGTTGGTAAGAGAAAATAGTTAGCGAACATAAGCTTCAAAGTGAAAGATAAACTTGAATAAAACACAAGTACCTGAGTAGTGCAAGACATGCTACTAATATTTTGAGAAGGGAGGCTCCAAAATAAAGCGAAGGCAAAATTCTGTAGGGTGGTTGTATCCACTACAACACATATATTATATGCTTTGAAAACTATATTAAAACCAAAATTGGGCTTTTAAACCATATTAAAAAAAATGGCAGTTAATGGGTTTTGAACCCAAAATCTCTCCAACAACAAGTAACTTAATATGACAATGCCAACCACACATTTTGTCTTTTCTTTAGTAGTTAGCTTTCAAACAAATCACATCAGCAATGATTGATCGTCGATGTTTCAAACCTACTAATGAGGTTCATCTTAAGGACCAAGATAGATTCCTCATTAGTAGGTTCGAAACGTTGACCATTAATCATTGTTGATGTGATTTTTCCCAAATCTAACTACAAAAATAAATATGGATCATGAAAGTCTGAGATCAAACATTTTGTCTTATTCACCCTCACACTTTGTTATAAAATGTCATTCAAATGGTTCAAAGGTAATCATGGAGAATACATGAGAGATAAGGGCACAAGTAGGCCAGTGAAGATAAGAATCTTAAGAAGATTCTAGGAATATTGTTAGACCATAGGTTATGAAATATTTTAAATAATATTCTCCATGAGGAATCTTTAAGATTCCGTTGGGGTAGAATTTTGAAGGTATCAGAAATATGTCAAGTTTATACTCATTTGAACATGTTTTTTGCAAGGAACATGATGGCTTGATTAGTTTATTCATCTGAGTAGTTGAATTTTAGTCAACCCATAGAAGAGAATCTTTGAAGAATCTTTGAGATTCTTAGGGAGACTAGATTTGACCGAATTAGGAAGGGGTCGAGTTTACAGTCATATTTCACATATTTTCACAAGGAACACATTGGCATAGGTAGTTCCTTCATTCAAGTTGTAGGAATTATGATACAAGTGTTGTCCTTGATGAAAACTCAGTCACAAGTCAATTCAATTTTGTAAAAGGCAACTCACAGTACAACAGGTATATTCAGAGGTAACAGGGAAGTGGTACAAAAGAATAGGAAGATGGAACTAACGTCTACTGATCAGAATATATAAGGTAAAGGAAAAGGATGATGAAAATCAATTTAAGAAGTATACGCACATTCTCTTAGTCAAAATAGCGTATACACACTAGTCCACAGAACAAAAACAGCGTATACATATACACGCACTCCCATAGGAAGAAAAGTGCGTACATGTTGGAAAACCAAGGTTTTGGTCTGAGGTATTTGATCCGTGGTATTGACCCTAGGTATTTGGTCCGTGGTATTGACCCAAGGTATTTGGTCCAAGGTATTGATAAAGGATCTAAGTATATAAGGATGAGAAGATTAAGGGCTAAGCACGGAAGTAATGAATATCTTATGAAGTGTTATGTGCAAGTGTATGGGTCTCTAAGGAATACTTCTATCTGAAGTATATTTTATGTTGCAGGGGCTATGTTTGTGATTTGATCTGAAATACTTTGTGCACCTTGAATTCAATATTGGATTAGGATCATGAGACCTAAAATGACTTATTATTCAATGATCTGATATTGGGCTAGATCTAATTATGTACACCTATTTTATTCTTTAAATATCATGATCTGAGTTTGTTTGAAGTCTGGAACTACAACGAAGTTATGAAGTAAGTATTTTCAGATCTATATGCTAGTTTGCTTTGGTGAAGGTGTGTATACACGTTGGTTCGGCTCTTCCAAGAAGCATATGAAAAAGAAAAGCTTGATGTTCAAGGATGACTGATCTATTAGATCAGTGGTGTTGTTTTACTGTTGTCTGTCAATGAAGTCTTCTTAGATCTGAATGTAAAATTGAATCAATAAGGAGTTTGATATTTGATAGATTGATTGTATAAGTGAGAAGAAGTGATCTAAGTTGCTGTATGTGTAAATCTCTGTAAGTTGACAGTATATTTCTGGTTGGTGCAGACATTATTCAAAAGTTTATGTTTGTGGTAGCTTTGGCAGTATACACAGGTTTGATTAACGGAAGTAGAGTAAACATGTAGTTTGGGTTCAGCCAAGTAGCGTATATAGTGTGATGCATGGTTTCTGAGGTTACAACTGGTCTTGAATGATGATGTAGATTTCTGGGTTTAGCACAATGGTCTGGTGTCAGTGATATGATTGTTCAGATTAACTGAATATTGGTTGATGCAGTTTAAGTTTAAAAGTTGTTAATAGGTCTAGTATGAAAATTGGATGAAATGTGGCCTTCAGATTGTGGTGTTGTGTTCGAGGAGTATCCAGTCTGAAAATTCATGAAACGTGGTCCCTAGAGGAAGGAAGAAGGTCATAGCCTTTTGTAGGTTGGCGCCTACGTACTAATAAACAAATTGGCTAGTACAAGAGCTAGGGGGTTGCAGCTCCCTTCCAGTAAAAGCTGGAAAACAAGAGAAGGTTGTAGCCTTCTATAGGTGGGTGCCTGCATACTGGTATGAGTCTGCACTAGTACAAGATTGTAAACATATTTTCTTATTATTAAAAGAAGACATAGACGACAACAGTAGGTGGTTTTCACCCACATTGGGTTTCCACCTTAAATATTGGTGTTCATATGTGTTGCTTATGTGTGATGCTTTATTATGTTTTTACTGTATTTTCTAATATGTTACTGATGCACTCGTTTAAGATCAACACATGATAGATTGTCTAAATCACAAGTTCTCTGGATATACGTTGGTTTCTCTAATCACAGTTGCATGTACATGCTAGTTCACTTCACTGAAGTAGCGTATATAAATATGTTTGGGAAATAAAATTATTGATCTAATAATACTGATTCACTCCCCCTCTCAGTATTATTTCCAACAATTGGTATCAAAGTAGGTCCTTTGGAAGAAGCTTGATCGCTTGAAGGTAGATCTCTCAAGATGAACAATCATGAAGGCATGGGATCCATCAAACCACCAATATTCAATGGGAGCAACTTAGTATATTGGAAAATAAGAACTAGAGCCTATCTACAATTGCTTGGAACCGATGTTTGGGAAATTGTGGAAGGAGGATATCAATTTCCAACAGCAATTCCTACAGACGCTACAGGTAAGAAGTTATACGAAACTAATGCCAAAGAT
Organism: Pinus tabuliformis; assembly: GCA_031772625.1. Classification (NCBI taxonomy): domain Eukaryota; kingdom Viridiplantae; phylum Streptophyta; class Pinopsida; order Pinales; family Pinaceae; genus Pinus; species Pinus tabuliformis. Next base: position 891,758,921 of record CM062807.1, on the reverse strand, counting down.
GTCAATACATTACTGGGAAGTCTGCCAAAATCAGAATTAGTCAAGGTCATGCAGCTCAAGACAACCAAATAAATATGGGACAAAATCATTGAGAGCTACAAAGGAGACTCTCAGGTAAAACGTGCTAAGCTTCAAACTCTCAGAATTCAGTATGAAACTCTTAAAATGCATAATGATGAGAGTGTAGCCAATTAATTTTTACGTATAGATGGGAGTGTTAATTGTATGAAGAATCTGGGTGAAGAAATAAAGGAAGTTACTTTAGTTGAGAAAATTTTGAGATCTTTGTCTTCTAAATTTGAGTCAAAGGTGTCTTCCATAGAAGAAAAATGGGATCTTCAGACTATCACTAGGACTCAACTTCATGGAATCCTAACTGCCTTTCAAATGAGAAAAGGAGGTCCATCAAATATGAGAGAAGCCACATTTAAAGCATTATTAAAGGGAAAGGAGAAAGACGAGAACAATGAATCAGGACACATTTCTGAAGAAGAAGATGAGGTAGATTTTGTCAAGAAGCTTCAAAAGGGTTCTCGAAGGTTCATAGGTAAGTTACCTTTCAAATTTTTGCTTGTGGTACAGTCGGTCATTATGCTGCAAAATGTCCTAATAAAGTTAAATATGAAAAAGGGAAGGAATATGCAAAAGGAAATAGGAAACATGTTGTGAATAGAAGGAGTTACTATACACATGAAGATAGTGATGGTTTATCTAATAGTGATGAAGATGAAACTGAACAAGATTATAGACTTCTCATGGCTTATGACAATGGTGATTTCTTGGATGCATTAGAAGAGGAAGACTTTCATGAATAAATCACTAAACTCAAAATTTGTTTAGAAGAAAAGAATATGATCATAGATACTTTGACACAACAACTTGTTGAAAGAGAAAAATACAATGAAAATATAGAATGTGAAATTGTGGGTCTAAGAAAAGATCTTGAGAAGACAAAATCTCTCAATCTTAGATTTGCTAAAGGATCAGAAACTTTAAATGAAATTATCAAAGTTTAGCATTCTCCTCTAATAAATATAGGTCTTGGATATACTAAAGAACCATCTTAATCACAGAAACCATCAACCTCCACCAGAAGCTATCTTGATGCAGCAAATACCAATGAACAATATGACAATCATCAGCAAAAGCCTAAAACTAATTATCAGGTAAATCATACTCAATTTACTCCAAGGATGAATATCAATAGAAGTCGCAGTCAACAGGTAAACAATGTCAAATGATTTGATGGTGGCAGAAACTTCTTTAATGGGCAATGTTTTTCATGTCATAACTTTGGGCACAAGGCTGCTCAATGCGTTTCTTACAAAAACGTCATGACTAAAGAAGCACAAAATCAAAAAAGTGTAATACGAATCAAGAAAAGTTCCTATAATAACTTTTCTCCCCTTGAAAATCGAATAGAATGATCGATTTGTAACAACTTTGGTCATGAAGAATCTGAATGCAGGAGCAAATTTTGGCCAACACTTCAAAAGAAGAAAATGCCATCAAATCCCAAGATATGGAGAAGGAAGGAATCTCAATCAGAAAGATGTGGTATAGCCTTGTATGTAGAAGGACAAGAAAATCAGTGGTACATCAACAGTGGATGATCTAAACACATGACAGGTGATAAAGAGAAACTTCACTCATATAATGCTTTAGAAAAAGAAAAGAATGTCTCATTTGGAAATGACACTCTAGTTGTCATTAAAGGTAAAGGTTTTGTTTTCCTGAAAGAAAAGATTAAAGTTGGAAATGTTATGTAAGTAGATGGTTTAAAGCATAACCTGTTGAGTGTCAGTCAAATGTGTGATCAAGGAAATGAAGTGATGTTTCGATCAAACGGATGTGTTGTTCATGAGCTTGATACAGGAAAGACCGTGATCGAAGGTACAAGAACTTTGAATAACTCATACATACTAAAAGAAGGACAACAACAATGATATCTAAGCAAAACAGATGAAAACTGGCTGTGTCATAGAAGATTGGGACATCTAAGATTTTCTCAAATAATAAAAGCATGCAGGCTCAAGGAAGTTTGTGATCTTCCAGATATCAACATCCCAGAAAATACCGTATGCAAACCATGTCAAATCTGTAAGAAAACCAAAGTTCACTTCATTGAAAAGGAAGGGTCAGAAAGTAAGCCTCTTGAACTTATCCATACAGATTTATGTGGACCAATAAGGAAAAAGTCACCTCATGGAGAAGAATACTTTATTTTGTTTATTGATGATTTTTCCAAATGTGTTGGATAGGTCTTCTAAAGCATAAAGATGAAGCATTTGAAAAGTTTAAAGCCTTCAAAGCTTTGGTTGAAAATGAATCATATCGAAAAATCAAATGTCTCAAATCTGATCGAGGGAGAGAATTCATATCAAAGGAATTCTTTGACTTTTGTGAGCAACATGGAATAAAAAGGCAATTCTCCACCGCAAGAACACCTCAACAAAATGGTGTAGTAGAAAGGATGAACAGAACAGTTCAACAAATGGCTCCAACTATGCTAGATGAATCTGGAACTCCTGCAACCTTCTGGGGTGAAGCTACATTTTCTGCCGTGACTATTCTCAACAAAGAAAATGTTCAAGTAAATAGCACTCAAACTCCACATGAACTTTGGTATGGTAAGCCTCCTACGGTAAAATACTTTAAAGTTTTTGGAAGAAAATGTTTATTAAAAGGACTGATGAAAAACTTGGTATGTTTGAACCCAGAGCAGATGAAGGTATTCTTCTTGGTTATTCTTCCAGGAGTGAAGGATACAAATGTTATAATAAAAGACTTTGGAAAATTGTTGAAAGCATTGATGTTGTAGTTGATGAAGCATGCAGAAATACATAATAGATGAAATCAACAGAATAATGTGACAATGATGAAGATGGGGATTACTTTCCCGCATCAAATCAAAATGATATTGAAGAAGAAACCAATGAAGCACTAGAAGAAGATACAACAGATAGGGAAAAGACTCCATCTAGGTATGTTCAGAAAAATCATCTAGAATCTCAAATTCTAGGAGAAAAAGGGTCTGGAGTACAGACAAGAAGAACTCTTACAGGAACCTCAAGTTATCTAGCATTACTATCCTCCACAGAACCTCAGAATGTAAATGAAGCCTACAAAGATGAATGTTGGGTCAAGGCCATGGATGAAGAATTAGATCAAATTGAAAAGAATGATACTTGGGAGTTAGTTCCTAGACCTCATGATAAAAATATTATAGGAACAAAATGGATATTTAAGAATAAGCTGAATGAAAATGGAGAAGTTATTAGAAACAAGGCAAGACTTGTTTGCAAAGGGTATGCCCAACAAGAAGGTATATATTTTGAAGAAACTTTTGCACCTGTTGCTAAACTTGAAGCCATAAGGATGTTTTTTGCTCCTTCTAGTTTCCAAAAATTCAAAGTATATCAAATGGATGTAAAATTAGCCTTTCTTAATGGAGATTTAGAAGGATTTTATATTGAACAACCAGAAGGATTCATTCTTGAAATGATGCAAAACTTGTATGTAGACTAAAAAAGGCTCTCTATGGTCTGAAACAAGCTCCAAGGGCTTGGTATTACTGCCTTGACAAATATCTACAACAACAAGGCTTTACAAAAGGTTATGCAGATAGCAATTTATACACAAAAATTGAAAATGATAAATTGATAATTATTGTTGTTTATGTTGATGACATCATTTTTGGTAGCAATGAATAATCCATGAGTTAGAATTTTGCTTCAATAATGCAACAAGAATTTGAAATGTCCTTACTTGGTGAACTTATTTATTTTCTTGGTATACAAGTTTAGAAAACAAAAGATGGTATCTTTATCTCACAAACCAAATATCTCAAGCAGATCTTGAAAAAGTACATAATGGAATATTCTAAACCAGTATGTACTCCAATGGTAACAGGATGCAGTCTCAGCTCCAATGATGAATCACCGGTTGTAAACCAACCAACTTACAGATCTATGATTGGAAGTCTACTTTATATAAAAAGTACCAAACCTGGCATCATGCATGCAATAGGAATTGTTGGAAGGTTCCAAGAAAATCCAAAGGAATCACATCTCTAGGCAGTCAAAAGAATTTTCAAATATCTTCAAGGAACTCAGGACTTTGGACTATGGTATCCTAAAGTTATAGAACTTACTCTTCATGCATATACAGATGTAGATTGGGCAGGAAGTGTTGATGATTGAAATAGCACTAGTGGTGGTGCATTCTAAATGGGTTCCCAATTAGTATCTTGGTTCAGCAAGAAACAAAGTTTGATTGCTTTATCTACATCTGAAGAAGAATATGTGGTTGATGCATCTTGTTGCACACAACTACTTTGGATGATGCAAACATTGCAAGACATTCAGATCACATATACTCCACCCATCTCCATTCTATGTGATAATAGAAGTGCCATCAGTATTTCAAAAAATCCAGTCATGCACTGCCAGACCAAGCACATACCCATCGAGTACCATTTTCTAGGAGAACAAGTGCTTGAACAAAAGGTAAAATTGGAGTATGTTCCCTCCAAATAATAGGTTACTAATATATTCACTAAACCACTACCCAGAGAAACATTTGAATATCTTAGACAAAAGATGGGAGTAGTTGCTGCATCATCCTATTGTTAAATCCAGTTTTTCGGAGGAATGTTATTATACGTAGGTTTCATGAAGTATAGTCACATATACACTCGGGTTTCTGTGGCTGAAGAAACGTATATGTTTTTCTGATAGGAAAAACAGTGGGTCAAACTCTGATATGGGTGCTCTATCTCATGTTGATGATTACAGTCTGACAATACTTTTTTTTTCATTATGTTTTACTGACTGACAAAGATGCCTTGATGATTGACTTGTTGACAATGCACACGTAGCACAAGTTTAGGGGGAGCATTAGCCTTCACTCGCATTCTGCATTTTTGGCATTATGGTTGCTGAGTCCAGCTATGGCTTCGGATATTTATACCATTTGTTGCTTAAGTCATGTAAAAGTCTAGGGTGTGTTATGACTTCTCATACATTTGAATGAGTCCTATTGGACAAGTGATGTAATTTGTATCCCCACTTTGCATGGGATGGATGATGTAATATTTATTGTATTTTTTTCATGTATAAACAATTGGTATATCCCCACTTGGTTGTGTGGATGAGTCAAATTTGGTATATCCCCATTTGATTGGGAGACTGATGTATGTATGTATGAGTCATTGGTGATAGGAAGGTCAAACTCACATAGTTGAGTTATAGAGTCATGCTATTCTTTTGATTCATATCTCTGCAGACTCGACATGTACTCAGGGGGAGCATGAACAACATAATGTATATCAGAGGAGGAAATTTACTTGGTCATCTCCTTTCCCTTGATGTCAAAGGGGGAGAGTATTTTGGTGTTGAATGTTATCTCTAACAATTTCTACAACTTGCAGTAATCAACACCATCATGGTTGCCATCAAGTCCAAAGGGGGAGATTGTTGGCATTATGATACAAGTGTTGTCCTTGATGGAAACTCACTCACAGGTCAATTCAATTTTGGTAAAAGACAACTCACAGTACAACAGGTATATTCAGATGTAACATGGCAGTGGTACAGAAGAACAGGAAGATGGAACTAAGGTCTACTGATCAGAATATAGAAGGTAATGGAAAAGGCTGATGAAAAGCAATTTAAGTAGTATATGCAAGTCCACTTAGTCAAAACATCATATACACGGTGGTCCACGGAACAAAAAGAGCGTATAAGTATACATGCACTCCCACAGGAAGAAAAGCACGTACACGTTGGAAAACCAAGGTTTTGGTCCAAGGTATTTGATCCATGGTATTGACCCTAGGTATTTGGTCCGAGGTATTTGGTTCGTCGTATTGACCCTAGGTATTTGGTCCAAGGTCTTGGTCCTAAGTGGTTTTCGTCCAAGGTATTGACAAAGGATCTAAGTATATATGGAGGAGAAGATCAAGGGCTAAGCACCAAAGTAATGAATATCTTATGAAGTGTTATGTGTAAGTGTATCGGTCTCTAAGGAATACTTCTATTTGAAGTATATTTTATGTTGCAGAGGCTATGTTTTTGATTTGATCTGAAATATTTTGTGCACCTTGAATTCAATATTGGATCAGGGTCATGAGACCTGAAATGACTTATTATTGAATGATCTGACATTGGGCTAGATCTAATTATGTACACCTATCTTATTCTTTAAATATCATGATCTGGGTATGTCTGAACTCTGGAAGTGCAGTGAAGTTTTGAAGTAAGTATTTGCAGATCCTATACACTAGTTTGCTTTGGTTAAGGTGTGTATACATGCTAGTTCGGCTCTTCCAAGTAGTGTATGCAAAAGAAAAACTTGATGTTCAAGGATGACTGGTCTATCAGATCAATGTTGTTGTTTTACTGTTGTCTGTCAATGAAGTCTTCTTAGATCTGAATGTAAAACTGAATGAATAAGGAGTTTGATATTTGGTAGATTGATTGTGTAAGTGAGAAGAAGTGATCTCTATTGTTGCCTGTGTAAAGCTCTGTAATTTGATAGTAGATTATTGGTTAGTACAGACTTGATTCAAAAGTTTATGTTTGCAGTAGCGTTGGAGGTATACACAGGTTTGATTAACGGAAGTAGCATATACATGCAGTTTGGGTTCAGCCAAGTAGTGCATAAAGTTTGATGCATGATTTCTGAGGTTACAGTTGGTCCTGAATGATGATGCAGGTTTCTAGGTTCAGCACAGTGTTCTGGTGTCAGTGATCTGATTGTTCAAGTTAACTAAATATTGGTTGATGCAGTTTAAGTTTAAAAGTTGTTGATGGGTCCAGTATGAAAATTGGATGAAACGTGGCCTTCAGATTGTGATTTTGTGTTCCAGGAGTGTCCAATCTGAAAATTCATGAAACGTGGTCCCTGGAGAAAGGAAAAAGGTCGTAGCCTTCTGCAAGTCGATGCCTACGTACTAGTAAACAAATTGGCTAGTACAAGAGCTAGGGGGTTGCAGCTCCCTTCTAGTAGAAGCTATAAAATGAGAGAAGGTTGTAGCCTTCTGCAGGTGAGTGCCTACGTATTGGTATGAGTCTACACCAGTACAAGATTGTAAACAGATTTTCTTATTACTAAAAGAAAACAAAGACGATAGAAGCATGTGGTTTTCACCCACATGGGTTTCCACCTTAAATCTTGGTGTTCATGTGTGTTTCTTATGTGTGGCGCTTTATTCTATTTTTACTGCATTGTCTAATATGTTACTGATCCACTAGTTTAAGATCAACACATGATAAATTGTCTAAATCACAAGTTCTCTAGACATACACTGGTTTCTCTAATCATAGTTGTGTGTACACGCTAGTTCACTTCACTGAAGTAGTGTATATAAATCTGTTTGGGAAATAAAATTATTGATCTGATAATATTGATTCAAGCCCCCTCCCCCCAGTATTATTTCCAACACGAGTAACTTATTTTCAGGCTGTCCCCGAACTTGGAGATATAAGATGCATTGTTGCCATGTCTTTATTTTTATTTTTGTTGAGATGATGATTTGTATTTGAGATCCATCTATCACTTTTTAAGGGGATCATTGTACTCCATTTTATGTGAGATGTTTTTCCATTGTCATGGTGGAGGAGATATTTTATGAGTGAGACTTCTTATAAGAGAATGCCTCGTGGAGAAACATGTCACTTTAGTTAAAAGGTTTAATCCTTGTATTGACAAAGATTACATCATCATCTTGCAACAATTAATGAAGCGGCCTCCCCAATCTTGACACCAGGCTTGGAGACATAACTCACATTGGGTGCACTTCGTTATCAAGTTGTATGTGTTCTTTGATTTGATGGTTGCCTTTATGTTTCCTTTCCCTTGAAATATGTACATGCGGTTTTTAATACTCTTTCACATGAAATTTCACTAACATCATAGAAGTAAAAGATCTTGGTTAATTCCACTAGCTAAGAGAATCAGGATCAAGTTTGGCATTAGAGTCATCGCGTCTTCATAAAGTTTCAAAAATAAAAGTCTTTATATTTCATCAAAACTAATACCAGAGTGTATATCTCATCTTCCTGATTCCAACGATGCAAAAAAACCTCAATCTGAGTTTGTATGTGAAAGTTATGCTCAGTCAAAGTTTTGGTCAAACTAGGCAAATGTCAAAGTCAAAGTCAACATTCTGCCATGTGGCAAGACATACAGATGACACGTGGCATAAATTAAGAAAGCCTAGTGGGACCCATGAAGCTAATGCGCAAGTAATTGTGAATCCTATCCAAGTGGTGGAATTACCACGACATGCACGATTGGGCTATGTCAGAAAGGAAGAGACAAGTGAATCTTCAAGTGATAAGTCCGAGACAAGAAAGGATGCTAAGAGTGCATCAAAAGTCTCCAGTGATCATAATTGCAAGTCATTTCCAAATGGGAGTGAGCATTCCAAATAGATAGCTAAAGAAAGGTATAAAAAGCCTCAATGTTCTAAAGTTCATTTTGATTACAAGAAAATTGGTAATAGTGAACAAAATTTGTGGCATATAAAACAATGTAACTTTTGTGGCTTGTATAACCATGTGGTTGTTGAGTGTTGGAAGAAAATGGCAGCAAGGAAAAATATAAGATGTGTAAGTCATTCTCCACATCAGGGAAGGAAGAAGGTTAAGCAGGTTTGAAGGAAGAAAATTTTTTGCATTCATTGCAACAAAGGTAGCCATCAGCGAGCCACATGTTGGGAGCCCATCCAGAACAATGACCGAAAGACTAGAAGGAACCTGATAGTGAAGCAAATCAACAAGAAATATAGCTACAAGAAGAGATCCCATTAATCTGGTTGGGTAAGAGATGGGTAGCATTTTTAAGTAGTTGATCATGGCCACATTTTGTAAATCACTTATTGTGAAATGATTGTAAAAGTGATGAAGTGTTTACCATCACTTATTAAAGCAACATGGCGACATTTTTGTTGACATTTTGGGGTATTGGTTTCTGTTGTGATTTTGATGTAAACTTAACCAGAGAGTTTGTTATAAACTCTTGGAAATTATGTGGTTTTCTTGGGTCATGATAGGTCATGTAATTGAACATGTATTTTGCGAGATGTACCACAAGTTTGCGTAGAGTACAGGTGTCAATTCAACACTTATGGATTTGAAGTACAAAGGTGAATGATAAAAAGTATGGAAAGCTAGAGCACTTGTTGTGCAAATGAGGTAGTACATCATATTGCAGATTGTGTTTATGCTTTTGGAGGACAAAGAGCTCCTCACTGGGGAGAATGATCCAAGAGGCTTTACAAAGGCTCAAAAATAAAAGTCTTTATATTTCGTCGAAACCAATACCAAAGCATAGAGCTCATCTTCTTGATTCCAATGATGTAAATGACACCTAAATTCATGTTTGTATGCGAAAGTTATACCCAGTCAAAGTTGTGGTCAAGCTAGGAAAAATTCAAAGTCAAAGTCAAAGTCAACATTATTACACATGGAATCAATGTCAATAGGCCTAGTGGGACACACAGAGCTAATGTGCCATCCTAATCAGCAAACCAGGTGGACCCACAAGCAGATGACACCTAATCACATGGTGTCACATGACACCTCAAATTAAGGCCAAGTGGCCTTGGCATGGTGTAACCTCCATTTTTGTCTTATTCTCATGGTTTGGGGAGTCATTACAATATGTACATGCGTTTACCATATATTATATGGTTTGAAAACTATATTAAAACCAAAATTGGGCTTTAAAACTAACCACACATTTTGTCTTATTCCCCCTCACACTTTGTTATAAAATGTCATTCAAATGGTTTAAAGGGAACCATGGAGAATACATGAGAGATGAGGGCATAAGAAGGCTAATGAAGAAATGAATCTCAAGAATATTTTAGGAATATTGTTAGAGCATATGTTAGGGAATATTTCAAAGAATATTCTCTATGAGGAATCTTTAAGATTCCCTAGGCGAAGAATTTTGAAGGTGTCAGAAATGTGTCGAGTTTATACTCATTTGAACCTGGTTTTTGCAAGGAACACGGTGGCATTATTAGTTTCTTCATTTGAGTAGTTGAATTTCAATCAACTCATAGAAGAGAATATTTGAGGAATCTTTGAGATTCCTAGGGAGACTAGATTTGATCAAGTCAGAAAGGGATCGAGTTTACAATCATATTTCATCGTTTTCGATAAGGAACAAAATGGTGCAAGAAGTTCCTTCATTTGAGTAGCTAATTTTCAAGTCGTCCCCAAACTTGGAGGTATAAGACGCAATGTTGCCATGTCTTCATTTGATTTTGCTGAGATGATGATTTTCATTTGAGATCCATGTACGCCACTTTGTGAGAGGATCATTGTATGCCATTTTATGTGAGATATTGTTCCTTTGTCATGTTGGAGGAGATATTTTATGAGTGAGAGTTATTATAGGAGAACACCTCATGGAGAGACATTCCAATCTAGTTAAGATGGTTCATCCTTATATTGATAGATATTACATCATGTATTCAACATCATCTTGCAACAATTAATGAAGTGACCTCCTCACTCTTGACACCGGGCTCAGAGACATAACCCACATTGGGTGAACTTCGTTATGAAGTTGTGTGTGATCTTTGATTTGATGGTTTCCTTTATGTTTCCTCTCCCTTAAAATATGCACATGTGGTTTTTCATACTCTTTCACATGAAATTTTGCTAACATCACAAAAGTAAAAGATCTTGGTTAATTCTGGTAGCTGAGAGAATATAGATCAATAAGAGATGTATCTATTCATTTTACTTGGTTCACAAAAAATCTAATACCACACATCTAAATCAAACTTCTAATATTCGTTGTGTATAACATATTGGAAATGTAATTCATCATATGTCCTTGAATTTTTCTAAATGATATACAAATAAAAGCATGAGAAACATAACTAATGGCATGGTAGACTACGCTTGAAGATTAAATTCCCTGAATAAGTAGTCAAGCTAGGTCCATGTCTAGGTGATTTTGACAAAAGAGTACAGGTTGCTCCTTGAGGACTCTTTCACTCCAACAAGTGGGTTGCTTTTGGTGCCTGACCTCTTTGTGATATTTGTAATATTTCTCTCAAATTTGAAAGAATTTCCTAGAATAAAATCTAATGATGCAAGGACAATGAGGTATTGGAAGACCAACATAGTAGCACTATCAAACCTATTAGTGAATCATAACTAGAACTTGACATATTTTCCAAAGTAGCAACATTCAATCTTATAGATGACATTCTAAAGAGGAGGTTCAACCGTAAATGTGGCTATGGTTGATGTTGTTACATGATTGTTTGGTTGATAGCACCATGCTTTTGGATACTATTCTTAACAGTTCCTTTTGGTAAACTTGTCCTTACCAATCTTGCATAGACTTCTATTTTTGCACCTTTTTGCATGGAGGATGTTTGGAAGTGATAACAAGGGCCTCAGGATTGAACTCAAAGAGAATCATTTGTAGTGTCTTGTAACTCTTATTCTATTAAACATAAAAAAAATCTATACAATAGTTTCCTTAGAGGATAAACAACTCTATAAATCTGTATTAATTGTGGCAAATGAACAAATATGTAACCTGTGTTAAGTGAAGAAGTAGCTCAATATTATATTGCAAAAGTGTCCCAGAATTTGTTGATGTAGTATATGAAATCCAATGAAAGTGATCTTAAAATTTTAATGAGGATCCAAACTTCAAAATAAAGTGCTAAAATGCGAATGGGACTAGAAGAAACTTGAAAACCTAGAGATGGCCAAAGTATCGTCATAGTTCATCAAGATGTTAGTAGTGTGGTTTTCAAAGCATGTTGACTGTATGGTGAATGTATTATTTGTGAGAGGAGAAGTTTTGAATTTTTGTTCACTTAATTTTGTGTGTATGTCTGAATAAGAGGTGATGAATTGCATAACTTGAAAATTGTTAATGAAAAATACTCATCCCTAACTCTGAAGGCTTAGGAGTGTTAACTTTCATAATTATGAAATGTTTTTTCGGAATAAGTCACACTGAAGATTTTGGTCGACGCGTTTCGAACCAACAAGTGTGGTTCATCTTCAAGACACGATGAAGAAACAGATCAAGGAAGAAGGTTAAATAGGGAGAGAGGTCAACCTAACAGCTACAAAAAATGGCTATATTTGACCAGGGGAGAAGAGGCAAAAGTTTAATTAAATTTAGTTATATTATTAATTGTTTATTTAAACAATATAAATAGATAAATATAAATTTGTAAAAAGCTTATAGTTGGAATTATTTATATTTATCTTAATTAATATATTATCTTATTATCTCAACGACTATAATATTTATTTATTTATTTATTATTATTATTATTATTATTATTTAATATTATTAAATACTAACACTAATAATATTAATATTCATATTACTAATAATAGATGTCAAATTTTTATATTGCTAGATACTTATATTAAAATTAATATTAATAATACTAATATTACTAATATTCATAATATTATTAATACTAATATTAGAAACATTAGTATTAATAATATTCATATTAGTATTTAGTATTAAGATTAATATTGATATTAATAGTATTATTAATATGACCAAATCATAGCCTTATGAAACTAGAATTTACCATCAATAAAAATAAAAGGTAGACAGAGAAGGAGAAAAACTAAGAAGAGAGGGCAGGAATCCAACAACTACTAATTTTCCATCCATCATCCCTATGAATATTACTGGAAGATCTCTCAATTCCAATGGCTTCCCTAAACTTACGATGGTGAAAATGAGGGACCTTAGTGATAACCATAGCCTCCTCAATGCATATATGACACTTGCTCTTCTCTGCATGCTCAACCAGAGCCAAATACTTGGTCCTTCCATGCTTGATATCAACCGTGTGTTCCTTAATCCTTTGGTTAATAGAACGACCAGTTTCACTGATGTATGAGGTTCCACAGGAACATAGGATGATATAAACACCTTTCATATCCATAGGGTTCACCTTGTCTTTGACAGACTTCAAGGAGCTTCTAATAGTCTTGAGGGGTCTAAAGGTCGAGGGAATATTATGCTTTCTCAGGATTCTCACAATCTTGTCTGTCGTCCCCTGGATGTAGGGGAGGTGGACTCCTAAATTGCGATCAATGGGTTCTTTCTTGACCTTCAGACCCTTACTCGCCTTACAGAAACCTTTGACACCCTACTGCCTACTATAACCATTTTGGACAAAAAACTTAAGGAAATGGGACTTTTCTTTAGGAAAGTGGTTGTTATCAGAAATTATTAGAGCATGAGTGGCTAGCGTGTTGAGAACACCTATCTTCTGAGTATGGAAATGGTTGGAATTGGCATGAAGATATTGTTCAGTATGGGTCTTTTTTTGATACACCTCATGGGAGAAAGATCCATCAGCTTTCCTAGAAATGAGGACATCCAGAAAAGGAAGGCAACCATAAACTTCACGCTCCTTCGTAAACATAATAGAATTAGACTGATTATTGAGATGCTGGAAAAAGAGATCTAATTTATTCCGCCCGTGTTGCCATATGGTGCAGGTGTCATCCACAAATATTTTCCGAAGCTTAGGTTTAAATAAAGCTGAGATAAAGCCTTGGATTCAAAATCTTCCATGAATAGGTTAGCAACAATAGGGGATAGGGGGGAACCCATGGCCACCCCACAAGTTTGTTCATAGAACACACATTCAAAACAGAAAAAAGTAGAGGTGAGGTAGATCTCAACCAATTTTTCTGTGTCAGGATCAGTAAGACAAAAGATGACATCCAGGGCTTCCTTAATGGGGATGCTAGTGTACAGGGACACAACATCAAAACTAACAAGATTGTCACTAGGTTCAAAATTCATATCCTTTAACTCTCTCACAAAAGAAGAGGAGTCTTTGACAAAGGACTCCATCCGCCCCACCACGGGCTTTAGATTCATGGCTAAATACTTAGCTAAAAGGAAGGTTGGCCCACCAATAATGTTGACAATGGGTCTAAGGGGGACTCCTTCTTTATGGATTTTGGGAAGCCCATATATCTTAGGAGTGATAGGGCTACTCTCAATTAGCTTATGGCTAAAGGAGCCAATAGTGCTACTGGATTTAATAGAAAGAGCGACCATCTTAGAAATATTTTTCAAGGGATTTTTGTCAAGATTTTTGTAGCTTCCACTGTTGATCAGGTGATCCAACATCTTCTCCCGATAATCTACCTTATCAAGGATAACGGCCGGCCCACCTTTTTCAACTTTTAAAATGATGATATCCTAGTTCCTATTTAGGGATTTTAGGGCTTTGAACTCATCTTTGCTAATGTTATTCTTAGGGGGATTTTCTTTTCTAAGAATTATAGCGCAGTCTTGCCGAATAATATCTTTAGTATTATCTGGTAAGCCTTTAATCCCAAATTCGATGTCGCACATAATGTCAGCCATTGGAATATTTTTGGGAGTAAGGGAAAAATTTAATCCCATCTCCAAAAGATTGAAGACTGGAGGAGGAAAAGAAAAACTGGATAAATTAATAACTTTATTATTAGGATGGTTAATATTATTATTGACGTTGGAAACTCCAACATTATTATTATTGGTGTTATAATTATTATTAGCCTTATCAATATTATTATTGTTATTAATAAGCTTATTAATATTCTTAATATCATTATTATCATATATATACCTCATTGTTCTCTTATTATTATTCTTATAATTAAATTTAATAATTTGACTATTATTATCTAAATAGCTAGATTATTATTATTATTATTAATCTGAATATTATTACACTTATCAAAATTAAAATATTTACTATTAATATAGAGAGAAGAGAGGGTTGACCAAATGGGAGAAGAAGGGATTCAGGGACACCGTGGAAAAGAATGAACGCCAGAAGGAATCAAATTACACATGCATCGAGGGGAGGTAATAAGAGGGAAGGAACTATGCGATGAGTGAGAGAAATCAACACCACTTCCGCTGGAGAGGGGATGGATCACAGGATCAGATGGAATCAAATTACACACTCACCGAGGGGAGGTAATAAGAGGGGAGGAACTATGTGCTGAGGGAGAGAAATTGGCCATGCTTTTCCTGGAGTGGGGATGGATCACGGGATTAGAATGAATCGGGTCAGAGAGAGGATGAGAGGATGGGAGGGAAGGGTTAGCGGAGACGTGGGATGGACCAGCGATATGGAGATGATCGCATAAGGAGATTGGTAGAGGTTTGCGAGGAGAGAAAGAGAAAACTAGATCAGAAGGGCAGGCTTGTGTTAAGGGAACGAGTTCAATGTCTGGATCAGAGAATGGATAGGAATTAGAATCCAAGGATGCCGCAGATTCCAAATTATGGGGAAAGGCTTGCATTAAGGGAAGGAGATCAATGCCTGGAGCAGAGAATCGACGAGAATCAAAGTCCATGGATGCCTTGGATTCCAGAATATTGGAAAAGGTCCGATCGAGAAAGGGCCAACATTCAACCACAAAGCCAATTAAATCGTTGGTAGGAAGGCTGCTAACGGAAACAGGAGAGGGACATTCGAACTGGGGCCGATATTCAACCACAGAACCATCATCTCTGGCAGGAAGGTCGATACATCCCGAAGCGTTGTTCTCATTGGATATGGAAGCTACGGTCCAATCATCACCCAAATTTCCATGAACCTAGGAGCTAAGCACTGTTACTTGGTCTATGTTGATTCTTCTATGAGAGGAGAAGCCAAATAAGATCGAAGAATCTCTAAAGGAAGAGGATCTGTTGGATAGTTTGGAAAGTTTAACTTTCTGTTTCTCTATCCAGATCTCCTCCATCCACAAAGATTTTAACGCTGAGCAGGCTTCAATTCTATTCCAAATTTCTATGGATAGTAAGCTAGATAGCTCCAGATGTAATGAGAGAAGATTCCTAGAAAGAAAACCAAGCTTACTTCTAACTCTAGCAATCTCATAACGGATTAAGGCAAGGCTGGTGTTTAGAAAAATACAATGAGAACCTGACTTGTTAAGGTGATGTTTAATATGAGCAAAGAGAGGAACAATCGATGAATCCCTACACCTCTTCAAGAAAGCAATATTTGTGTTCATCTTAGAAACCTACAAGTGTGCTCGTTCAAAAGTATGAACTTTAATAGTAACGGCCCTCCCATGCAGGGTAGTGATATTCGAATTCAAGCTTCTGTGATCCATATCATAATTATAAAAAAAAAAATGGAATAAGTCACATTGAAGATTTTGGTCGACGCATTTCAAACCAACAAGTGTGGTTCATCTTCGTTCTAGGCATTTGAAATAGGAACAAATGTTTGGAATAATATTAATTTGGAAGAACTTTCATTCCTTTGCTAAGAATTTGGCTATACAAATATCAATTCCAACTTTGAGAAGAATGTGAAATGAATGAATTGACCACATTTTCATTTGAAATCCCCGAATTGGAATACAAAACAACAACGAGTTATATGAAGATGGACTTTTGGAATACAGAATATCTAGTTAATCGAAGCGTATGAGACCTATTTCATTAATTTCCTGGAAAAAAGAGGAAGAGGAAGAGGAAAATAAGTGAAATAGAATTGAAGAGGAAGATCAAAGGTGATAAACAACTGTAAAGGGATAAAATACGAAGTATAAAACAAAGTAAAAGAGAATGAAGAACTCAGGTTTTAAAGACTAGGTAAGCCAAAAAGATGAAACTTTCATGTATTAGGGGATTCGTGTCCCCTTCCAAGTAGTGGCCTAAAAACCAGATTGGAGCCTGTAAGAAATGATAGTGGGTGCTTCCAAAACATTGTAGCTTGCAAAATAGAAGAGAGGTTAAAGCCTCCTGAAGGTGGGTACCTACAAAATATGATGTAAAAAGGGAGTGGGTGCTTGCATTTTCATCACAACAATAAAATTCATGGTTTTATCCCCTTTTGGGTTTCCAATAATATCTGGGGTTTACATGTGTTGCTCTTATGCATTGATTTTTATGTTGTGGTTTAATGTTGTTGTTGTAGTGTTTTTGGAGCACAAGTGTACCAAAAAACACCCTCTTCACAGTGGATTGTTACATGTAAAGGATCATAGTCAAATTTGGTGTTGTTAGTTGACAAACTTAAATAAACACAACATTTTAAATAATGGATACAATGCATACAAAAACATAAACTTAAACAAAGGGGTGCATGAAAATAACAATTATCAAATGGAGAAAACACATCAATAATATATGGGAAATCTCCCTTTATTGATTGATGGTGGTAGAGGTTCAATACAATCATAATACTAGAGAACTTGAAGAGAATTACTTGAGATAGAGAGCTCAATAATCCTCAGCAAGCATGTTTCTTTTCCTCAATATATTTGCAAATTTCTCCTCTCTCTCAAAGAACTGTGAAGACTCTACAAAGGGTGGATTTTCTTCACTCACTAAGATGTTGGGTTGCTTAGAATCAATTTGGCCAACATGCTAGTGCTCTTCACTTCTTTGGTTCAACAATGAAATGGTGCTTTTCTTACAAGTAATTTGTCCAACATAACAATGTCTCTTATTTTTGGCTCTCCCATGGCCTATTTATATAGAGTTTTTTGAATCCCTCTTGCCTCTCTTGGTACATGTATGATAAAGACACATGAGTAGGACAAGATGATTCCATTGAGGGCTACACTTCTCCAAGGTAACTCGAATTCAATTGTACTAGGCCGACCTCATATCAAGAAATTGGCTCCAAGTGAGTGGAGTGGTCCTAGACTATTGAGTCCCTTTTTCTGCAACCACGTGGCTTTTTTGATGATATGTTGTGTGCACACAGTTATCGAAGAAATATATGTGTGACCTTAATTAATTTCCTTTATAAACTTTGCACCTTAGAAGAACCTTTTATTTTGAATCTTTGTAATGTATTCGGTTGGAAAAGTGTCGACCTGTGCATTCTGTTGGACACTATTAATGTCTTTTGGATTGTACTAGTATGTGTACTATTTTGCGGTGCTAATAGTTGCCCCATGATGTATGAGGTTAGGAGAAGATGTATAGCCAAAATACATCATGTTATCACTTTATTTGGAGAGTTCGATTATCATTTTGAGAGAGAGGATAGCTTGTTTCAAAGATGAGAAGAGAAAAATCCTTGACTAAGTATAACTGATGCCCATGCTCTGGTGGAAAAAAATTCAATAATGGTGTGTTCTATACAAGGCAGGTATGTCCCATGCTCATTATGATGGCTAATCAGAACTAATTATAATTGGACAACGAATGATTTGTGTCCAATCAACTTTTTGGATGTTTGACCCACTGATAGTTGATGATGATTATTGATGATGCCCTCAGGGGCAATTTCTAGTCAAATAGGTGAAATATTCTTTTCCTATACATATATTGGTGAAGAACTTTCGGTGGGTGCTTGATATGCATAGATATTTGGTAGTAGGTACCTCCCCCACCTCATAATATAAGCACTATTGAATGAGGTTCTTAGTGGAGTGGGGGTCTTTGACTATATGAATGGGTTGCAATAGTAACTAAGTACGGCACCATCTTGACATCAAATTTTTGAGTTGATGTCAAATGTCAAGGGAATCGATGACATTACTGGGTAATAATGGTTTCGACCGTGCCAACAGAGGATATCCCTATTAAGGGAGGGAATATCGAAGGTACTACCTCTCTCCTGGAATACATTTGCTTAAGTCGACAGGAAAGGGGTTTCATCCGCCCGATGTCGGGAGTCGGGAAATAGATATGAACAGATTGTAACAACTTGGGTTAGATAGTCATGATAACAAGGGCTATCGATATTGGAGGATATGGATATATCTTCTAAGGTCAAAGCTCAATATGCAAATGGTGGTGGTCAAAACATGCTTTCTGATGATCCTGGAGTCGGTAGGATTTTCTAGGATGGGTGTAAGTGATTTTTTACAGATGTGAAAAATGAGGGTGGTTTGCTGATGAGTTGTGACCAAAGTTGATTAGAGACTAAAGGTGGGTGAGGGCCCTAGATTGTAGAAATAAAATATGGATGGGAGAATTTTTTTTTTTTGAAAGAATATTTGTACACTTTCCAAAAGAATAGGGTTTGGTTTGGATGTACAGCCACGGAGACGGGTGCCCCATGATGATCGCAACCTATAAGAAGGTGTAATGTATCTACCGAGGGTGGGGTCCGCATTGGTTGGTATCCATGTTGGGTGTTTGGGTGAGGTGGTACAAATGGGCTATTTACTGCAAATGAATGATAGGCCAAATGTATGACATGGAGGTGCATCCATTAGTATTGGTATGGGGACCCAGGAGAATAGGGTGAATGTGTAAATGAATGTAGTGTATTGAGGCTAAACTTCAAGATATGTATATGATATTTCTCCCGGGCTGAAGTGAGTGGTCATGGCTCCTTTGTGTGAAGGAGGATCAACAATGATGAAGGGAGCCATTTGGGGGGGGTGGGGGTTTCTATTGGTCGACGTAAATTCTTATCATGTACAACTGTGAGATGGTGAGAAACATGGTCGAGAGGTTGGACCTTATGGCACATTTTTGAGAAATGATGTCAAGATATGCCAAACTTTTTAGGGGGAAGCCTATCATGTTGAGTGGAGAATGATCCATGTTATTTTTCGCTTATCGAGTTTCTGGTTGAAATTGACCATGTGTGATACTCCTGCAATTGATACAACCAAAACCTGAAGTGAAAGCATCGTTCAAGACATAAATATGTAATGAATGTTATAGACTTAGAGAGATGGAGAAATACCTGACATGTGTGGTAAGTCTAAAAAATGATTTTTGGTGTTTTTGAGAGCGGAGGGTTCCATGATGAAGATGTTGTGGGACTGATACTTGCGTCTCTTTTGGTTTTGTCAATGGAGATCCCATGCTTCTACAATGTTCCCCAAAACATGGAAAACAGGGTAATAGATAGGGCGGCGGGGCCTAAATATCAAACATTTTCATTGTTGAGTTGTGGAGGTCAGAGAGATTTCCTGAAGCGTTTCTTGTTGTTTTGGTTAGCCTATGTACACGAGATTCATGTCGTCAGAGACAGGTAGGTGGCTAAGCCCATATCTATGTAATTTTCAGTCTAGTAGAATAGGTAGGTTGTACAGGGGTCACATGTAAAAAAAATTGAGATGATTTTTGAGGACTGCACAGGCGACTCTCCTTGAGCCACACAGTGTTTGCGCATAACTAGGTTTATGTGTGAAGACCCTACATATATTGAATACTCAAATGTGCGTTGTGCCTGTCTGAGTTAAGGGATTGCATGACGAGACCTGTAAGGACCTGTAATCCTTGCGTGCCCTCGGGCATGAAGTGCTATGACAAATGGAGGAAGTGCGAGCTCAGACCTACAGCGCGGAGGTGTTATGTCATAATACAAGTGCGTAGAGGAGGTGCGAGGACTTTATATATGCGTGGGAGCTTGGTTGAACACCCACGGGGCCGACCTACAAAAGTAGTGAGGCCGACTCATGCTTAAGTGTATTTTCGATGGAGTTTGAGGGCGTGGGCAGGTCGGCTAGGCAGCCAAGACCTCGCCCTGCCACTCATATATATTGGTGGTGCATGAGCTCATTCGGCATCATCGCTCAAGCAACATCTTCAGCCCACAACGAAGAGAAAAGGGCGCAGATCAAGGATACAAGTGCGAGTTGGGAGTGCAGGTCTATGCGCCCAAACTTGGGCGAAGGCACACGGTGAACGCACGAAGTATCGGGTGAAGGCGTTGGGCATGGGCAGGGTCACCCGCCGGTCGAAGTGTAGGGTGTGCACGGGTGTGGCACCCGGGTTGTGCGAAGGAGCGCCCGATGGTGAAACGAAGGCATGGGCACCCGGTTTGTGCGACGACTTGGCACGGGTTCTTGGGTGACTCGGGTGAGCGCCCGCCCGTCGTGCAAGTGTGCACGGTGTGAATTTTGGTGAAGTGTTGAGATTGTGAACGGAGGTGTGACTCGTGCAGAGGCACCGTGTGTGGCGACTTGGTTATGACAAGGTGCGCCCGAGTTGGCAAAATGACACAATCGTGCGACAGGGTGAACGAATGGTTGGTGAATCGTGCGACGACCGTGCGGAGGCGCTGACGAGCTAGGCAACCGAGTTGGCTGAAGATTGTAAATTTGGCTAAGTATGAAACTTGGGGTTTCCAAGTATACTTTGTAAAGCTTTGTCATATTGAAAGACTGTATAATATATTATTCGGGCAAACTCATTGTTCAAGGAGTTGCCCCTCCCTTTATACTGTGCAATTGTGTTCTTCATGTATAATTGCTGATGATAATGAATGTGTATGGGTGTTCATTGGTATAAAGGAAACATTAATAATACTTGGTTGTGAAACACAAACTAAGTAGGATAAGTAGTTAGGCGTAGTCCATGAACATAAGTATTGGTGAAATGAAAGTGTTCGGTGGTGCCGCACCTCGCCTAGAGTGGTTGAAAGACTACCGCCGGCTTGGGGGCGTGACAGGTGGTATCAGAGCTCATTTGGAGCTGGTGATTGAAGCTGATTCAGGGTTGAAGAAGCTTGACAGTTGGTGACAGTGAAGCAGGTACTTGCAGGTGAAGGAAGTTGTTTCACATACAAGTGGAACAAAGGCTGGTTCAAGTTGCAGGCAACTTGGTGAAGTTGTTGGATGGTCGAAACTAGATCGCAAAGAAGAAGGAAGTTGTTAGCTATGGTAGCTGAATCTCAGGTTGGGTCTAGTCACGGTGCGAAGGATGCTACTATGGCATTCATTGAAAAGGTGTTGGAGAAGATGGAGGACTTGGAAGCTTTCTGGACTAAGAAGATGGACTTGATCAAGAGAGATCAAGAGGCCAATTCGAAGATGAAGGAAGAGCTTGATGAACTCTGGACTCAACATGAGTACACTAATCTTATGTGTACAAAACTTGAAGTAAGGGTCAAGGAGGTTGAAGAGGCAAGAGACCGAGGTCTTGCAGAGATCGTGGACTTGTAGAAATCTCTTAATGAAGCCAGAGATGAGATTGCGGTGTTGAAAAAGGCCATGAGGCATAACTCAAGTGGAGGAGTGCCTCATGTGAAAGTCAAGGAACCAGAATCTTACGACGGTACAAGGAGTGCAAAGACTCTTGGCAACTTTCTATGGGACATGGAGCAATACTTGGAACGCTTGGGTCTATCCGATGATGAGATGAAGGTTAAGGTGGCTGCTCAGTTCTTGACAAAGGATGCTAAGATGTGGTGGTGAAGGAGGATGGATCAGATTGCCAATGGCAGTGCTGGTGACATTACTTCGTGGGATGAGATGAAGAAAGTTTTGCAGACCCATTTCAGTCCTCAAGATGAAACGTGGGAACCAAGTATGAAGATAAAGTTCATAAAGCAAACCGAGAACCTTCAGACATATCAGCGGGAGTTTGCAAGTGCGGTTCTGGAACTTCCTAACATGGCGGAGAGGGACAAGGTGTTCAATTTCATTATTGGATTGAAGCCTTGGGCACGTAATGAAGTAAAGAGGCAGAGGATTAGAACACTTGAAGAAGCTTTTGCTGTTGTGGACAGGTTGGTAGAGCATTATGATGAGACTTCTAATGATAGGAAGAAGAAGTCCAATAAGCCGAAAGAGAAGAAGAAGGATGATGCTTCGAAATCGGATGATAAGTCGAAGATGAAGAAAGCCTTGAAGTGTTGGATATGTGCTGAACCACATACGGTGAAGAACTGTCCTTCTAGACTAAAAGTGGCTGCAATTGCACAGTCTAATACGAAGAATGAAGAAGCTTCTGTGGGGATGATGCAGATACTTGGTGCTGTTGCTGCTACAGAGGTGATCTCTCAGAGGGATCCTGGGAGGAACAGGTTGGAGTATGCTCGGATGAAGGTTGGGGGTGCTGATATACTCACTATGGTGGATAGTGGGGCTACTCACAACTTTATGGGTGAAGATACTGCGAGAAGAATTGGGCTGAAATTTGTACCGATGAAGGCACAGATGAAGACAATCAATTCTCTTCCTGATAGTATTCTTGGTATAGCTGAAAAAGTGGACGCAACACTAGGTGAGTGGACAGGGAATGTTGACTTCAGTATAGTGCGGATAGATGACTACGAAGCTGTGCTGAGAATGGAATTCTTGAAACAATTCAATGCTATGATTGTTCCACATTTGAAGAGGCTGTATATTTATGATGGAAGGGAGGATGTACCCATTAGTGTACCAACCATTGGAGTGACAAAGCCTGATTGTAAGTTGGCAGTAATGCAAATGGAGGGTGAGAAGCGAATGGAAGATATGAGTAAGTAGTTGTCTATGGTTGAGACAAAGCTTACCGAGCAGTCATTGGTCATCAGGATTTTTTCAGATAGTATATTGGATTTTTCAAGAAGGCTAGAAGTGGTCGAGGATGATGATGATGATGATGATGATGAGGCATATGTGAGGCCGAATGTCTGGGAGGAGGATCGGGTCACTTATTTACAGAGGATGGAGATAGAAAATCCTAACAGATGGATTGAGATGATTAGTGAGGGTGAGCCTTCAGGCTCTACTCCCTCCACATCTTCTTAGAGGACAAGAAGATGGGGCTCATTGTTAGCTGCTCATGGCAGTGAGTACTTTAAAACAGGTTGAGCAGGTATGGCAGATGGTGCAGGGATGGATTGGCATCAAGCATCATGACATGTTGTAGATGGGATGGAGTGTCCATGGACCTAAGCATGGGAGAGATTCTTGGTGAGTCCAGGATGTGGCAGAATCCGAGATAGACTGGTGAAGGCATAAGGATGGACATTCTTATGATTTGAGCGTGACAATTGGACTGATCACCCGACTAGTTCGAGTCATGAGGGATAGCAGCGTACCAGAGGGATGTTGACATCAGGTAGGCAAGAAGGATGACAGTTCACAGGATGAGGATGACACATGATGGAGATGGAAGTTCTACATATGTTGCAGGGATGTTTGCAGTATGTGGAGGAGTTGACATCATGGACTAAGGATGAGACAGATATTGATGATCTTGGTGGATGGCTACGAGGATGGTATGTTGTCGAGGACGAAAATGACTTCAGGTGGAGGAGGATGTAAGGACCTGCAGTCCTTGCGTGCACTCCAGCATGAAGTGCGATGACAAATGGAGGAAGTGCGAGCTCGGACCTACAGCATGGAAGTGTTATGTCATAATACAAGTGTGTAGAGGAGGAGCAAGGAGTTTATATATGCGTGGGAGCTTGGTTGAACACCCACGGAGCCGACCTACAAAATTAGTGAGGCCGACTCATGTTTAAGTGTATTTGCAATGGAGTTTGAGGGTGTGGGCAGGTCGGCTGGGCAGCCAACACCTCGCCCTGCCACTCATAAATATTGGTGGTGCGTGAGCTCATTTGGCATCATTGCTCAAGCAACATCTTCGGCCTACAACAAAGAGAAAAGGGCGCAGATCAAGGATACAAGTGTGAGTTTGGAGTGCAATTCTATGCGCCCAAACTTGGGCGAAGGCACACGGTGAACGCACGAAGTATCGGGTGAAGGCGTTGGCGTGGGCAGGGTCGCTCGTCGGTCGAAGTGTATGGTGTGCATGGGTGTGGCACCCGGGTTGTGCAAAGGAGCGCCCGACGTTGAAACGAAGGCGTGGGCACCCGGTTTGTGCGACGACTTGGCACGGGTTCTTGGGTGACTCGGGTGAGCGCCCGCTCGTTGTGCAAGTGTGCATGGTGTGACTTTTGGTGAAGTGTTGAGATTGTGAACAAAGGTGTGACTCATGTAGAGGTGCCATGGGTGGCGACTTGGTTACGACAAGGTGCGCCCGAGTTGGGCAAACAACACGATCGTGCGACGGGGTGAACGAAGGGTTGGTGAGTCCTGTGGCGACCGTGCGGAGGCACCGACGAGCTAGGTAAACGAGTTTGCCGAAGATTTTAAATTTGGCTAAGTATGAAACTTGGGGTTTCCAAGTATACTTGTAAAGATTTGTAATATTGAAAGACTGTATAATATATTATTCGGGCACACTCATTGTTCAGGGAGTTGCCCCTCCCTTTATACTGTGCAATTGTGTTCTTCATGTATAATTGTTGATGATAATCAATGTGTGTGGGTGTTCATTGGTATAAAGGAAACATTAATAATACTTGGTTGCAAAACACAAACTAAGTAGGATAAGTGGTTAGGCGTAGTCCACGAACATAAGTATTGGTGAAAAGAAAGTGTTCGGTGGTGCCACACCTCGCCTAGAGTGGTTGAAAGACTATCGTCGGCTTGGGGGCATGACAAGACCTGTCTAGGGTTCATCTCATCTTTCTCAAGTGAATGTGCACGAGTTGTGCACCTGTATGGGATACAAGCGAGCGCACCGTGCCCTTGTTTAGGAAAAAGGCGCTAGGTGGGGGAAAGAATGGATTTTTGGCCCCCATTCTATTTTTATGAGGACTTGAGGGGTTCTCCTTTCTAATTTATGGCATCCTTGATGACAGGATGATCTGGAGAGAGTGAGACTGGACTCCTCTCTGAAACGCTATGACGCAGGATGATCGTGCGAGGCAGCAACTTATGTAGTGCGGATTAATGAAGTTTCCTCAGAACCCATTGATGAGGCCGCAGGACAGGTTCCTGTGATATTTGGTCAGTTGTTGGGATGCAGATCACTAGTTGATGGTCATTCGTCATACAAACCTCCCGATCCTCACAGAGGTTGACATTTATTTTGTGACTGGTTTGATGCCACAAGGGAAGGTGCTTCTTTATCCCCTTCGAGGAGGTGATGCTTGCATGAGGGTTTGGGCTGAGCAGCACTGTGGTCCAGACCCTATATCAAATGGCTATGTGAGGATCACAGCAGTGGAGGATCTAGCCGAGCGAGAAGCGTTGGCTACGATTGTTAGACAGGTGGGCTTGGCGTTCCCCAACCGATGCTCGGGGTCGCATATCTCTATTTTGTGGTGACTTCAGGTGGGAGCATTTTTTGACTGAGCCCAAATAGTGCGGCAGGGGATAGTGTCGCAACTTACCTAGGTTTAATGCTTAACGCTAAATATTTTTAGTTACAGGAGTGCGTTATGTAGCATACTCTATGAGAGGGTGGTGATGTTTCGGCATGTACTTGCAGTACCGGCATGGTCGCCTCAGGAGCCTCGCATGCGCTGTTGTGGACGGGTGATGCCTCGGGAGGGTGGAGGAGAGGTGGATCAGTATTGGACCGATGTGGTGCGAAATTGGTTCTAGTCAAACCCCCAGCTGATATTAGACTATCCATACCATGGGTTTGACTTCCGAGGAGATCTGGAGATGGGGCTCCCGCTAGGTGCTGCCAAGGGGTGATCAAGTATATGATTTTTATTTTTGCATTTGTGTACGTATGTGTTCTGTAACTGTAGAGGATCCATTCCACGATATTTTGTTTAATTAAAAAAGGAAAATAAGAGAGCTTTTCAAGGTACTTGTTTCTCATTATTTTTCTAGAGTAGTTGTATTCTTGCAAAGTGAAGCAAATTATCTTTTACTAGTGCTATTGATGTTCTCGTTTATATATTTTTTTCTTAGTGAATTCATAACAACTTTATGCCTCTCTATCGACATTTTTTTAATTGGAAATTACAAAGTATGGCCTTATAATGACCTTCTCTTGATATGGGATTTTGTTCCCACTATACTCTCCTACACCTTTGAATCGTGTAGCTTGTACACAAATTAGCGTGCACTATTATTTACGCATTCTAGAGATGTTTTAAACTCAATTTCTAGATGTTCGAAGTGCTCACTTTGAATGCAGCCTACTAATAATAAAAGAGTGTCAAATCTTGTGTATGGTTTTTTTTACTACTCAGCATCTAGTTGGATGATTGTCCAACTTGATATTATGTAGAACTGTAATCATGGTAATTTCTTACAAACACTTGAACTATGTGCAATCTACTTTTTGTGCCTTTTCATTACTCTATAAATATTAATGTGACCCCCCTCTATAGATATAGTCATGGTATACAATGGCCAATAAAAATATCATTGGCTGCTCAAAGAATATTACTTTTATCAACTTCTTGTTTTAACCTATGAAATGACTTGAGCATTGCTTGATAAATTGTCTTTATACAATGAAAAAAGATACCTAAATTTCAAAGGAACTTCACATAGTAGCCAAATTTGGCTAGAGATGCTTGTGAGCCTAGTGTTATATTCAAATGAGCATCTCTTTCTCAAGTTTCCTTTTTTTCCAATTTTGTTTTCTTTCTCATTATTGGCAAGGAGGCCAGGAGCTCGATGATTTTTTTATATGATCTAGTGTATGAGGGAGTTCGTGGATGCATTTTTTATGCTTCTTGAGTGTAAAGGGTTTCTTTTCTTTCATTTTCTCTCTTCATATTTGTCATTAATTGATTCCTATCCCACCTTGGTACTTCCTCCATTTCTCAAACGTCATATATAAAGCCTAAATTATGGAGGGGAAGTGGAAAGATACCATCATTACTATGCCATTGTTCTAGGATAAGATATTTATATTAATGTAAATTTAATCTCCTATTATTATAGAAACTCCAATTTAAATGGTATTTAATTGTCTATATATTTTACTTTATTATTTCCTTCCATATTTCCCTATCCTCTTACCGGCTTTCTTTTGCACCGTTTTTTTGTACCGTTTTTTTGTGGGCGTTTTAAAGCTGGTTTGACTTGAACCCGACAACTCCATTTCCTTCAACGGTCTGGTTAGCCGCCACAATAAGATCACTTCAGAATAAATGCGGAAAGGCACCAGGCTATGCTTGCCCAGTTATTGTTGTTATCGTTCTATCATATTCAAAATATATTTTAATTCTTCCCATCACTCACACCGGGCCGGCACAGATAGAGTTCGAGTTGGATTTGACAAAACCCGCCAATTTGATCACCGTAACATGATAACTAGATCAGTGCTGCATGGTGCACAGCATGATCATAGATAAAGCCAGAATCGCCACTTTGGGCCGGAGGTTGACAAACGATAGTATTTACATCACGCAAACGTAAGCACGAGGTATCCACGATATACGTATCCCCTTAAAAAAATGAACGCTGGGTTGACTAGAAATTGTAACTGAATTTCTACTTGGAGTTCAATTTTATCATGATCAAGAGAGAATTAAACTAATAAATTGATGGTACGTACTGAAATTAAACATAAACTAGGAGAGGCAACTCCAATTTTATCATGATCGAGAGAGAATTAAACTAATAAATTGATGGTACGTACTGAAATTAAACATAAACTAGGAGAGGCACCGGGTCATTTCAGTTGAGAACGCAACCCAATGCCCTGATAAATATTATTATTTTGGTCGTATGAAATCCACGCCGAATATGGAAAGACCAAACCCAGTAAGGAAACTCTCCGGAAACGCTATCATTATTATATAGTGTGATAGACACGGGATAAGCCGATATCACATCCATTCCAATCTTATTGCTGTTCTTGTGTGCACTCTATGACTTTCTCGTGCGCTATATAAATGTAACCCGCTCACATACAGCAATATCAACACTTGCTTGTCGATCGTATCGTTAGTCTTTCACTGTCTGTGACAACGGGAGAAACGTGCTTCCAGAGTCTCAATTACGATGGAAAAGTCGAAGAATAGGGACTACGGTTTATGGAATGTTACGATAATTGTATTGTGGATCATGAACACGTTCTTACGGGACGCAGCAGCGCAGTCTGTGAGGCCCGGGAGTTGGAACCTTCTCGTACAGAATGGAGGAGTTTCTGCCATGCATATGACTGTTACTCATCTTGACACAGTCGTCATGTTCGACAGGACCAACTTCGGTCCTTCGCAGCTGATGCTCGACAATGGTCGATGCCGCGACAATCCACAGGATCAGGCACTGACTCACGACTGCTGGGCTCATTCCATCGAATATAACGTGCACACCAACGTGGTCAGGCCGCTCGAGATCTTCACCGATACCTGGTGTTCATCCGGTGCCTTCGCCGCCAACGGGACACTTGTCCACACCGGAGGTTGGCGAGATGGCGCAAGAAGAATCCGCTACTTCGTCCCCTGTTCGAATGGAGCTTGCGACTGGGACGAATCGCAGGCTCCCAATCTCGCACACAATCGGTGGTACGCTTCTAACCAAATCCTCCCCGACAACCGCATCATCGTCGTGGGAGGAACCGGCGATTTCACCTACGAATTCGTTCCCAAAAAGTCCGGGGAGGGAACCTTCAGCCTGCCTTTCTTGTCTCAGACGCGAACCAGCGCGCAGGTGGAGAACAATCTGTATCCATTTCTGCACCTTTGCTCGGACGGGAACCTCTTTATCTTCGCCAATAGGGACTCCATTCTGCTGGATTACAACAAAAACTTGGTGGTGAGGACGTATCCGAGAATGCCGGGGAATGGCCCCAGAAACTACCCTTCTACAGGTTCTTCCGTCATGCTTCCCCTCTCCGCTTCCGACGGATTTAAGAAAGTCGAAGTCCTCGTCTGCGGGGGATGCCCCGATAACGGTTTCGCTTCAGCAAAAGCGGGCAACTTCATCGACGCGCTTAACGACTGTGGCAGAATGGTCATAACTGACGTCAATCCTGTGTGGAGTATGGAGACCATGACAGGGCCCAGGACCATGAGCGACATGCTCCTCCTCCCCAACGGAGAAGTCATTATCATCAACGGCGCCGGGAAAGGCGTGGCCGGGTGGGACATGGCCACTGCCCCGGTCTTCTCCCCTTTACTCTACCGTCCCAACGCCGCTCTCGGAGCCCGTTTCTCTGACCTCGCAAACACTACCATTGCGAGAATGTACCACTCCACCGCAAGTGTATTGGCAGACGGAAGAGTTCTCGTTGGCGGCTCCAACGCCCACTTCGGCTACGTTTTCACCGGAACGCCCTTCCCAACAGAGCTCCGCCTGGAAAGCTACAGCCCTTATTATCTTGACTCTGTTTACGCCAGCTTCCGCCCTCGGATAATTTCCGTTTCCTCCACTTCCATCAGCTACGGCGCCTCCTTCAAAGTGGTTTTCTCCGTGCGTGCTAGACTGACCCCCGCCAGCGTTGTCCAAATGAACATCTATGCTCCGTCATTCACAACCCACAGTCATTCCATGAACCAGCGGTTGCTCATCCTCGCAGCTTCCAGACCGGCCCTTCTCCCCAACACACGGAACGTTTACTCAGTGTCGGTGACAGCTCCTCCCAGCGGAGTGGCTGCGCCGCCTGGATATTACATGATGTTTGTTGTCAACAGGGGCATTCCCAGCGTCGCGCAATGGGTTCAATTCGGAGCAGCCTAATAATACTGTCTCTCTGGAAATATCCATACTACTCACGCATCTCAACTCTACTCCTGGAGTGTAATAATGGGACCTAATAAGGGATCGACTCGTATGTCTAAGTTTCATGCAATGTAAATGAATAAGGAGTCCATCTACCTGTTCCTTGTGATGTTGTAATGTGTTATTTGCCGCTCTTTTAAAAGTGTTCGGCATTCAAAAGTGTTTACAGATTGAAAAAGACTCGAAACAGTCCAATTCCAATTAAATTTTTCTCCACGTCATTTAACTTTGGTATTTTTCTTTTGTTTTTTTCATATAATCTTAGGGTAAAATGTGTAATCTATACCATCCTAGATAATGCTAAATACTAGCATACCCTCGAAGTGGCAAAGGGAACCACGAAGTGAATCATATTATTTAAATGAATGGATTGTGTTTTTACATCGAAAATGAATAAATGTGAATGGATACGTAGGAATAGGATATGAGGTAGGAAAGCTTAAAATACTGGTACAGTTTAATTCGAGGATTAAAATCACTGGTTTATATGAGATCTATAGTCCAAGTCTATGAGAAAGTTATTATCCAAATAATTAGTAGTAAAGGCTTATTAAATTCCAATAAAAAGATAGGAAGAATGGAATTTTATCTATAATGCATACAAAATTCATTGATGTAAAGATGTAAAGATGAGGAAAAACATTTTAGTTGATCTGACCATTGAAACATTACATTTCCCAAGTAGTTTAAGTAGTTTATGTATGCTTTCTCATTGTACTTAATTTATGCAAATAGTTTTATCTAGAATATTCAAGAGAAATAATTAAATAGTTTTTTATCTCTTCTATTTGGGTTAGAGTATTTTTAAAGAATAAGAAGAAAGTTAAGGATAATTATTTATTTATTTTTGGCTTTGAGACAATATATCTATTATGGTTTTCATATTTTTTATATACTAATTATAAATTTGTCATTTTTGTTGATGGTAAAATTCAAAAGGTAACACATGCATCAATAAAGTGTATAAGTAGGGGAAGTGTTTAAAATTATATTTAATAATAATAACAAATAAAAAATATTAGATCTTAGGCTTTTGTGATCCATATTGATAATGAGATTGTCTTTCAGATTAATCACATCATGAAGATTTGGTCGACCTTTCGAATAATGTGGTTCATTCTCAGAACAAAGGTTGGAACATTTTCCTGAGGATGAACCACATTAGATGGTTTGAAACTTCAACCAAATATTCATGATGTGATTAATCCTAAAGACAATCTTATTGTAAATAAAAAAATATTTTAAAAAATCAAGATATTCAATCATTATTTTCCATCTCTATTTTCTATCAACTATTTTGTTATCTCTTATTAATTCACATTTGTTTGGATGTTACAAGTGTGAGAAAATCCAAACAATGGTAAATAGAGACAAAATGGGCTAACACTTACAAGAAGGTGGAACTCGAGAATAAGTAAATAACAAAATTGCAAGACATGGTAGGGCTTAATATGCAACATAGAGAGAAAAATATACCCCCAAAATGGGGGAAACTAAATGTCAAATAAAAGATTATATATCCATTGAGGTTAAAAGAGGTGTTTTGGATGGTTCATGAATAACTAATAAAATATATTTTGAATAGGATTCATGAAGAGTTAATTAACATGTGTTTTTATTAGGTCGTGTCAATATAAACCCCAAGTCAACAATGGAAAGACATTCTAATTATTGGTTTTAACCCGTTATAGAAATTAACTGCATACGAATTCTAAAAACAAAAAATAACCAATAGCGAGAGCGTAACACATAAAACAAATACACAGAGATTTCCATGAATCCCAAAACCGGGACTACCAAATTGATTTTTCATTATGTTCTTTTCAATGTTACAATACATATATATACATGCCAAAGCATCCAATACCATGGACCGAAAACCATCGCGCCCAAAACCATATGCAAAAACCATGCACTAAACCATGGGTCCAAAAAAAAAAAATTCCCCGGGGTGCTACCTTGGACCCCATAGAGGGGAGCTAACTGCCCCCCTCAAACCCCCTGTGACCCCCGCTCTAACTCCTCGGTTTAGCTGGGGGGCTAGTCGTGGAAAGAATATAACACAACCCAACATTCTTCCACTTGATGTTTTCTTTCCACAAGGGGCCACAGGAGAGCTTAGTTATTTATCTAGTCCTGCAACGCCCATTGTTTCTCTACACCAAGAGAACTTCTCAGAGCTCACATATTTTGTCAATGCATTTGCAATATTCTTCAAAGTGTCCACCTTTACCAGCAACACCTTTTTTTCTTCTATCATAATCCCTCACAAAGTGATACTGAACATCAATGTGCTTTGTCCTTGAATGGTAAACAGGGTTCTTTGCCAAGAAAATTGCACATTGGCTATCACAGTGTATCCTTATAGCTCCCTGTACTGACCCCATACTTAAACACAATCTATGCAACCAAAATGCTTTCTTCATTGCATGAGTGGCTACCACGTATTCTGCCTCTGTAGTTGATAGTGCCACTACAAATTTTTTCTTACTCATCCAACTGATTGCACCTCCAAATAGGTTAAACACATACCCACTTGTAGATCTTCTCTGATCCAGATCTCCAGCCCAGTCTACATCAACAAAACCATGAATATCCAAAACTCTATCCAATCTTGGTCTTCCTTAGTAGCATAAACCATAATCACTAGTGCCACTCAAATACCTAAAAACTCGCTTCATTGTTGTCCAATGCTCCCTCCCTAGATTTGAAATAAACCCGCTCAATAATCCCATTGCATGTGGAATGTCTGGACTAGTATAGACCATCGCATACATTAGACTATTGATTGCACTTGCATATGGAACATGGGACATGTCCTCTTCCTCTTCTTGTGTCTTGGGACACTGTTCAGTAGATAACTTTACACCTACAGGAATAGTAACCTTCACTGGTTTACTATCCTGAATATTAAACCTCTGCAGTGTTGTCTCATCTTACTTCCTCTAGTTTAACCAAAGCTTCCTCTTTGCCCAATCTCTTTTAATTTCCATGCCCACAATATAGTTTGCAGCACCAAGATGTTTCATGTCGAATTTGGAGGATAATTGGGTCTTCAAATCCTTGATAATTTCTTTGTCATTTCCAACCAACAACATATCACCCACATACAAGACCAAATAAATAACACGTTCACCAATTAATTTAAAATACACACAGTGATCTACTTTTCTTCTGGTGAAGCCAAGTCCCCATATAAATGTATCAAATTTCTGATACCACATCCTCAGCGGATGTTTTAACCCATACAAAGAATTTTTTAACTTGCATACTAGTTCTTTCTTACCCTTCACTGCAAAGCCTTCAGGTTTCTTCATATAGATCTCTTCCTCCAGATCCCCATGAAGAAATGTTATCTTCATATCCATTTGTTCTACCTCAAAATCAAAAGCAACAACAACAGATAAAAGTAATATAACAGAAACTACCTTGGCAACAGGAGAAAAAATATCACCAAAATCAATTCCCGGGACCTCGAAATAACCTTTTTCTACCAATCGAGTTTTGTATTCTCTACCTTTCCTTTTGCATTTGTCTTCTGCTTGAACACCCATTTGTTGCTAATGGGTTTCCTTCCAGCTGATAACTCTACCAGATCCCAAGCCTCAGTTTTGTGCAAAGATGCCATTTCATCAACCATGGCCTCTCTCCAGAGTTTTCCATTCTCTGAATATACTGCTTCCTTCATAGTTCTAGGATCATCACCAGAAATAGATAAAGTAAAATTTGAATAGAAAGCAAATGGACTATACCTTTCTAACTGCCTTCCTTCTCAAACTGATCTTCTCACACCCGGAGTTTGTGGCTCTTCATCTTCTGATTCCTCTTCTGTTGTAGAGACTAATTCTTCCTCCTTTAGCTCAAACTCTATATTTTCAGGTTCCTTTGATGGGACTTCATATTTAATAAAATCTTTCACCTCTTTGAACACCACATCTCGGTTGTACACAACCTTCCTTGTTACTGGGTTCCAAAGCTTATAACCCTTTAAAGTATCCTTATACCCAATAAAGATGCACTTTTCATATTTACTATCCAGCTTTGTTCTTTTCTCCTTTGTAACATGTAAATATGCATCACATCCAAATACCCTCAGATGTGAAAGAGAGGGTTTCTTACTAGTCCATACCTCTTGTGGAGTCTTATCCTCCAACGCTAATGAAGGTGATCTGTTGACAAGGTAACATGTTGTCTCTACTGCATCTACCTAGAATTCTTGTCCTAACCCAACACCACTAAGCATGCTTCTTGCCCTTTCCATCGATGTGTTGTTAATTCTTTCTGCAACTCCATTTTTCTCAGGTGTGTATGGAGTAGTCTTCTGCCATGTTATACCACACTTCTTATAGAATTATTCAAATTCCTTCTTGCAAAACTCTCCACTGTTATCTGTCCTCAGCACCTTTATCTTCTTCTTTGTCTAGTTTTCCACTAGAGCCTTAAATTCTTTAAACATGTCAAAGACTTCAGGTTTCTCCTTGAGGAAACATATCCATGTATTCCTTCAGAAGTCATCTATAAATGATACATAGTACACGAACTTACCTAGTGATGGAACCTTCATAGGTCCAAACACATCAAGGTGCACAAACTCTAATATCTGTTTCGCCCTCTTACCACCAAGGGTAAACTCACCCGATTCTGCTTCCCATATACACAATTTTCACAGAAATCAAAATCTAGAGATCTATTAGTCATACCTTCTACCATACCTTTATCATGAAGTATTTGAAGGCCCTTCTATCCAATATGTCGAAACCTTTGATGCCATAGCATGGTCTTTTCTCCAGATAGCACTAGATTTTTTGCTCCACTTTCAGGGTACCACATAACTGTTGCACCCATCCATAATAGTGCTACCTTTCAATTTGTACAAAGTTCCAATCCAAACTCCCCGCATCAATACCTATGCTCCCTGAACCATCTTGCAGGTATCTTTTCTCGATCACTATTTTTACACCTGCATCATCCATCTTGCTTACAAAAATTAGATTTCTGGCTAATGAAGGAATATGTAGAACACCCAGAAGTGTTCTAATTCTTCCCCCTTGCAACTTCAACTTGACTTTCCGTGACCAACAATTCTAGCCTTCCTATCATCCCCCAAGAAAACATCACCACCATCGTATTTCTCATACTCGTAAAACCACTCTCTATGGGCAGTGATGTGAAAGGATGCACCTGAGTCAATCAACCATGCCTCATGATCTACATGTGTAATTGAAGAAGCCAAGTACACATCCCCACCTTCATCTGAGGTGGTTTTCGTCTATACAAAAGGAGCATCATCAACTCCCTTTCTTTCTCAGGAGCTTTAGATTTATAGTCCCTTTTGTAATGCCCTTCCTTTCTACATTTCCAGCACACCTTTACAGGTTTTCCTGGAGATTTAGATCTCCCTCTAGATTTAGATCTCTCCCTCAATGACTTATTTTTGTTTCTATTTTGGGGCTGTCCTCATACAGACAAGGCATCACCATTTTGGCTCTCCATATTTTTCCGTCTCATCTCCTCCGCCAGTAAGGATGAGACTATTTCATCGAACTGCAAGGCAGTTGCATTGCTACCTATTGCAATAACTAGACTATCCCACGAATCTGGTAGAGAACACAACAAACTGATGCACTTATCTTCATATGAAATTTTAATATCAATAGATAATAACTGAATTACCACAGTATAAAATGCGTTCAGATGCTCTCTCACCGAGTCTCCATATTTCATCGTCAGGTTATACAACTTTCTCTGTAGGAATAGTTTATTCACCAGAGACTTAGATTGGTACAAAGTCCCTAACTTGTCTGACAAAGCTTTCATCATAGCTTCCCCTGATACGTTTAGCAATATTGAATTTCC
Organism: Pinus tabuliformis; assembly: GCA_031772625.1. Lineage (NCBI taxonomy): Eukaryota > Viridiplantae > Streptophyta > Pinopsida > Pinales > Pinaceae > Pinus > Pinus tabuliformis. The sequence goes on along the minus strand of CM062807.1, from coordinate 891,722,835 downwards.
CAACAGATCCTCCATATTGAGTTTCCACAACTCAAAACTCTTACCATTAAATTTCTCAATCTTTATCTTTCCACTCCTCGCCATCTTCTTTCACCACTAGAATCGATCCTGCAACTTGCCCACTGAACAGGGTCTACCACAGGCCCGATCAAAACCCATCAGCAACAAAGGCACCTCCTTGAAGACAAAACAACTCTGATACCAAATGTAGGTTTTAACCCCGTATAGAAATTAACTGCATACGAATTCTAAAAACAGAAAATAACCAATAATGAAATAATAACACATAAAACAAATATACACAGGGATTTTTCCCTTGGATCCCAAAACCGGGACTACCAGATTGATTTTTCATTATGTTCCTTTCAATGTTACAATACATATATAGACATGCCAAAGCATCTAATACCATGGAATGAAAACCATTGCGCCCAAAACCATGTGTGAAAACCATGCACAAAACCATGGGTCCAAAAAAGACATTCGCTAGGGCGCTGCCCTAGACCCCATAGAGGAGGGCTAACCACCCCCCTCGAAACCCCTGTGACTCCCCTGCTACGCATTGGCGCAACGAAGGGAGGCTCGCCCCCCCTCTAACCCCCCATTTTAGCTAGTGGGGTTAGTCGTGGAAAGAATATAACTCAACCCAACACTAATGGAGATATTACAATGTTCAAACAGAGCGCTCCATGGTCAACCCAAATGAGACATGTGACAAGAATAATGTAATGGTGATATAAAGAGAATCTCCCAAGAACTATTGGAATAGGAGGAAAATGAATGTCCTGTTTAATATTGATCAATAGTCATGCATGAGAGAATCATCGTGTCAATGGTGACTCATTAGCTTTGTATTTTGTTTCCTTTCCCAAGTTATCTTCATTCCATGATCTAGTCATCAAGCATATTTCAAATAAATCATGTTTCATTGGTTACATTAAATAGATCTATTAATTATATAACATGTTGATATAGGAGCTTGAGAAATATTTATTTGAATGTGAACCTTAATTTGAGTATATGAATGATTTTGAAATACATGTGCAAACCTTATAAATATCAAATGTAACTTTAACAAAACATAAGGCTAACTTACTAATGGTATATCATGCTTGAATAATGAAATGAAAAGAGCATAAGACAAATTTTGTTACCATATTATATTATTTTCCTGATCTAATAACACTATTAAATCTTAAAATTCCTTCAACCATATTCTATTCCATTTTTGTAAATGCTTTTCATAATATATTTTCATTTTATAGACTCCTTTTATAGATGATTGGATTTTCTAGACATTAGACCTTGTTAAAAAATCACTCTATTCTAGTATGCTTAGAAAATGTCAATAGAAATCAATTTATGCATCGTCAAAATGATGCTTCTAAAATATTAGTATTAATACATATTTTTAGGGATGTAAATGGTTTAATGAGTATGTGCTTAGTGTTTTGATTAGAAAACAAATTAAAATATAGTAAACAGATAAAATTAATAATAAATATGTTTTGATAAATGCATATTATATTCAGAAGAAAAAAAATCGTTATAATATGGAAAGGAAAACTGTGACCTTGTGGAAAATCTTACCATAGGCATTAAAAGTATTTCTCTCTAATGCATTTTGAGGATTCTTTTCTCATGACGCTGTGTAAAAATTTAAATACAACAAGTACCATCTAATGCAATGGTGTGAAATGAGAAATGCTATGTAAGAAGTATCATTTTTCAAAAAATATTAAATTCAAAATAGAGTCAAACCTTTCATACACATTAAATGGATTCTGATGCAGGAGCATTCAGCCCAACATATCATTGTATTTTGGTAGACATAGGGGGTCTTGTGTTTTAAGGAAGTTGGTTTCCTAAGTATTGAATAAATATAAATATTTAGGCCTTTGAGTGATTTTAATGAGAATAGGAATTAATTAGATATTGTGAGACATATTTGTAAATGTTCTCAAATGTAGAACATTGGAGGATTAGGATTAGTTAGGAATTAGTTTGAAGAAATTGTTGAACAAATGAAAAGTAACTGAGGAACAGTTCCTCAACTGTAAAGAAACTGCTAATGATGTATTGAAAAGAAAAAAAGAGAAGAGGTTAGATAGGGGGAGATAGGTGTGTCTGTAAGCCTATGGGCAAGAGAGGAAGAGGGGCCACTAATTAGAAGATCAGGCCAGAGAGAGTCAGAGAATCTTGAGAGTCTTATTATGTGATTATTTGCTGTAAATACATAACCAGATATTTAATTCCAAAAACTGTGTGAATGTGCATTTTGAGCATCAAATGATGAGTTATGTGTGTATTAGATATTCTGTATAACAAATATGTATGCAGGCAGAGTTCGGCAGAATACACAGTGGAGAAGCACGTGACAGTGGATCGAAAAGGATCTTTGAATCCATTCGAAGGATTCAAGCAAAGCCTGGAATGATAATGATTTGAGGAACCCACAAAGGAAATATCAGGAGGGAGTCACGCAACAGAATAGCGAAGACCCAGAACCTTTTGAAGAAACCCAAACCACAAAGAAAAATTGAAGAAACAATGTAAAAACCAAGTGAAGCGGAAGAGCGGAGAAGTGAAGAATCAGCGCACAGTAGCCGTTGGATCTTTATGAACAATGACTAGGATTAAATCGCATCGGTGGGATCCTTATGGAGATATCAGAATCGGGCCTTGGACAAGTGCGATGAGCGATCGCCGATTGATCGAGAACCATTGGATCAGAACCAGATCAACAGTCGTGATTCAATCACAAATCAGAAATCAACAAAGTCAAGTGACAGGGACAATAGGAATGCGATAGTGCGATGGCCGATATGCCGATAGCGACAAGCGCCGATCATCGATGAAGCGCTGATCAGGATCGAGGAGTGAAATGCGACAAACAATAAGAGTGGACCCGATAATGTAATTAAGTGCGGTTAATTATGATTTAAGTTCCGGCGTTATCGCATATCGAAAGCGGAAGGGTTCATGTGTAGTGAGACCGTGGAGAAGTGATATTGCGATTGCGATAAAGGGATATCTCGGAAACTGTGCAACGGCCGTATTAAAGTGGAAAAAGGTATGAATCACATGATTTTGTGTGTATTTCTGTTATAAAGGTTTATAATAGATTAAAGAGCCGACATGAAGGGTTTATGGGTTAAGTCTTTGAATGACCCAAAGTAATAAGGTTTACGGGACTTGGATATATATATGCGGCATTAAGAATTAACAAAAGGTTAATGAAGGGTTATGTGGAGTTATAGAGTCCCGATAGAAAGGAGGATTAATTAAGGGAAAGACTGGGCTATTGTAATGAATTTTTCCGCATGAGATTTATTAAAGGGCCTTAACCATATAAGTAATGAGGATTTAACTCGGTAGAGAGTTAACAATTCCTGGGACAAATGTGATTATGCATTGTACATGCATACTGTGGGTATATGCGGGGTAGCCCCTGCGTCAATTGGTATCAGAGAAAGTTAAAGCTCTTTGAAGAAACTTAGAACAGAGTTATGTGTTAAGACATTTGTGCAGGCAAGAGGAGATCAGATTTTAATCTGATAAATAGCAAGCACACAGAGGTGAAGTGCAGCAGAACTTGTAGATGCAAGGAGGCAGAGAACAATCCATTCAAAGTGCAGGAGAATGGTGGAACAAGATCATGCAGAGATATTGAAAGGTGAGATGATATGTTTTGTTTGATTTGATTTGAAGATTAGAGAATGTGTGGTTTTTATATGGACACACAGGTAACAACATAAGAATATGAGAAGGTTGCAGCAATTTAGAGTGAGGAGTACCCAATTGGTTCAAGAGGAAAGAACCAGAGAAATGATAATAGACTGAGCTCAGAGGAGAGAAGCTTAGTGAGGCATATGTAGCAAGAAGGAGACTTGTTACTGCAGAGGTAGTGTTGCAACTCACAAAGGAAATTCCACAAAAGATGTGGGTAGAATTGCTAAAGGATGAAGGAAGTTGGTAAGACTTTCTGAGTGAAAGAAGAGGTGGTCAGAACCTAGTATTTCAATTGTGATTGAAATACAAAAGGAAAGTTATGTTCTTAAAAGGTGCAAATGAGTTGAAGCCTAGAAGGAGTAGAGAGAAATGCTCAAAGGAGGTTCCAAAGGTAGAGAACCAAGTACTTTACAAAAGACCAAGTATAGAGGAAAGCTTGGTGAGGTAGGTTGCAACAAGGAAGACTTGTTGTTATAGAGGATTTAGTGCAACTCATAGTGAGTGTCAGGAACTCATAAGAGATAGAGAAGAAGATGACTACTGATAGTCATAGAAAAGGTTCTAAGAAAGACCACAATAGAAGAAAGATGAAGAAAGAGGTTGCCAAGGAAAATGGAAAGAGGATGAGTCAAGAGGATATTGACAAGGAAATTGCAGAGATAAAAGAACAACTCAATGTATTGAGGATGATACTTGAGGAAAACCAAAGACAAGGTTGGGCCTTGAGGAAAAAGGTAGTGAAGTGGTCTAAGCTACATAGAAGACTAAAACAAAAGCAAGTAAAGTGGCAGGTGGAAGAACTCAGAGAGGCTGAGTTGGAAAAGGAAGAATCTATTTGTGAACCAGAACAGGGTGAAGTTCTGGGTGAAGATGAAGACTTGAAGACTGAAACTTCAAGTGAGATCAAAGAGTCACATGATTTTAAATTTGATAATTTGTGTATGGTTGCAGGTGGAACACATGAAGAAGGACAATTTTATGATATTGTCATAAAGAAGGAAGAAGATAGGTAGAATCTAAATTCTATTCTAAAAGAAGAAGTAGAGAAGGATATCAAGCAATCAAGTAAAGGACTTGATGAGATTGAGGAGAAGACCATCGAAGTGTTTTTAAGTCATGTAGAGGACTTGGAACAACAGGAGGATTTGATGATTGAATCATCAAATGAGATCATGAAATCTCGTGGGTTTAAAATTGACAAATTGTGTGTGAATGCAGGTATTGCAGAAGACAAACCATCCTATGGAATTGTCTTGAATGAAGTTGAAAGTTTCCAAGCAAAGTATGATGATGTATGTCTTTCAAATGAAGAATAGTGTCACTAGTAAGTTATGGTTATGACAAAGAAGAAGATAGTGAGAATTGTATAAAACTTTTGGGAGAAATTCCAAGCGAGATGGAAAATTTGTGGCATGAGTTAATTCTTTGGGAAGAAAGGCTAGAAGACAAAAAGGTAAGAGTTCAGATTGTAAAATCAAAACTGAATGAGAATGAAGAAGTTCACTACAGTGAACAAAGACAGGAAGACATCATTGGAGCAGATGATGTGGAGGAGAGACTAGCTGACAGTCTCGTGAATTCTTTTGAGAATTCAAATCAGCAGACTGATATGCTGATAGAGAAGGAGAAAATAGAGCAGCATACTGATGTGTTGCCAAAGGAAGAAGAGGCGCAGAAGCCTTATGATTTTTATTTTAACAAGTGTTTTATGAGTGCAGGTTTAGTTGCAGATGCTGGAAGAAATTTGGCACAGATGAGCAGCCAAACAAAAGTGGAAGAAGAGGATTCTGTGGAAGAATTCAATCCATGGAACAGAGATGTTCAATTACTGGAGAGAATGCTGGAAAGTCAGGATTCAATGCAGACAAAGATAATCTTGACAGAGGGTAAGGATGTAACACAGTGGAAGTAACCAACAACAATTTGAAGAGTTGGTGGATAGTAACAACAACCTGAAACAAAGAGAAAGAAGAAAAAGTAAGTGGCAGAGTATGGACCAGCCCAAAGATGTGCTGGAAAAAGAAATTGAAGAATTGTGGAAGCTGATGATGAAACAGGCCATAGGGAGAAAGTTGATGACAGCAGGAAGGATGATCAATCAGAGTATGAACCTGATTGACAAGGAGAGAAAGATAAAGCAAAAGACAACAGACATGCAGCAGCAACAAAGGAGCAAAGCATTTGGGCAGTTGCAAACTAAAGTTTGGGACCCTGGAGGTTTTTCCTAACAACATATGAAGACACATGGTCAGGATATCATGAATATATTCTACCTTGGGAGTCTGATGTAGGAGCATTCAGCCCAACAATATCATTGTATTTTAGTAGACATAGGGGGTCTTGTGTTTTAAGGAAGTTGGTTTCCTAAGTATTGAATTAATGTAAATATTTAGGCCTTTGAGTGATTTTAATGAGAATAGGAATTAATTAGATATTGTGAGACATATTTGTAAATGTTCTCAAATGTAGGAGAACATGAGAGGATTAGGATTAGTTAGGAATTAGTTTGAAGAAACTGTTGAACAACTGAAAAGTAACTGAGGAATAGTTCCTCAACTGTAAAGAAACTGCTAATGATGTATTGAAAAGAAAAAAAGAGAAGAGGTTAGATAGGGGGAGACAGGTGTGTCTGTAAGCCTACGGGCAAGAGAGGAAGAGGGGCCACTAATTAGAAGATCAGGCCAGAGAGAGTTAGAGAATCTTGAGAGTCTTGTTATGTGATTATTTGTTGTAAATACATAACCAGAGATTTAATTCCAAAAACTGTGTGAATGTGCATTTTGAGCATCGAATGATGAGTTATGTGTGTGTTAGATATTTTGTATAACAAATATGTATGCAGGCAGAGTTCAGCAGAATACACAGTGGAGAAGCACGTGACAGTGGATCGAAAAGGATCTTTGAATCCATTCGAAGGATTCAAGCAAAGCCTGGAATGATAATGATTTGAGGAACCCACAGAGGAAAGCTCAGGAGGGAGTCGCGCAACGAAATAGCAAAGACCCAAAACCTTTTGAAGAAACCTGAACCACAGAGAAAAATTGAAGAAACAACGTAAAAACCAAGTGAAGTGGAAGAGCAGAGAAGTGAAGAATCGGCGCACAGTAGCCGTTGGATCTTTATGAACAATGGCCAAGATTAAATCGCATCGGCAGGATCCTTATGGAGATATCGAAATCGGGCCTTGGACAAGTGCAATGAGTGATCGCCGATTGATCGAGAACCATTGGATCGGAACCAGATCAACAGTCACGATTCAATCGCAAATCGGAAATCGGCAAAGTCAAGTGATAGGGACAATAGGAATGTGATAGTGCGATGGCCAATATGCCAATAGCGATAAGCATCGATTGTTGATGAAGCGCTGATCGGGATTGGGGAGTGAAATGCGACAAATAATAAGAGCGGACCCAATAATGTAATTAAGTATGGTTAATTATGATTTAAGTTCCAGCGTTATCGCATATTAGAAGCGGAAGGGTTCATGTGTAGTGAGACCGCGGAGAAGCGATATTGCGATTGCGATAAAGGGATATCTCGGAAACTGTGCAACAACCGTATTAAAGTGGAAAAAGGTATGAATCACATGATTTTGTGTGTATTTTTGTTATAAAGGTTTATAATAGATTAAAGAGCTGACATGAAGGGTTTATGGGTTAAGTCCTTCAATGACCCAAAGTAATAAGGTTTACAGTACTTGGATATATATATGCGGCATTAAGAATTAACAAAAGGTTAATGAAGGGTTATGTGGAGTTATAGAGTCCCAATAGAAAGGAGGATTAATTAAGGGAAAGATTGGGCTATTGTAATGAATTTTTCCGCATGAGATTTATTAAAGGGCCTTAACCATATAAGTAATGAGGATTTAACTCAGCAGAGAGTTAACAATTCCTGGGACAAATGTGATTATGCATTGTACATGCATATTGAAGGTATACACGGGGTAGCCCCTGCGTTAGATTCCTATCCCATTCCCATGATATTATGGATAATTATTGTTCAAATATAGCAAGTATCATCTAATGCAATGGGGCATAAATTCATTCCATAAGTATTTCATTTAAAAAAAATAAAAAATAGAATCAAAAATACACATTTCCAAGCACTTTATTTTTAAATGATCATGTTATGAAATTATTAGAATGAACTATTAAAATGATACTAAGGAATCTATAATTCATAGGTTTAGTCTTTTCTAGAAAAATATAAAATATCTAAAGATTTTGCATTCCCAAATAAAATAACTCTCTCATAAATTTATTTAAATAGTTATGTTTGAAGTTATTTGACTTTGACCTCTAAAGATAGAGTATCATGAAATTTCTATTCCATATAATTATTCCCGTGAAAATAATACATATTTAAGTTTTAAAATTTCATTTACAATTTTATAAAAAAATAAAATAAATATGTAAACTTCCAAAATTATAAGTTTTAGTTTATAAATTTTATATAAAAAAATAATGAAGAAAAAGCAAAAATACTCACATATTAAAGTATTTAAAAGATATAAAAAAATGATATTAATATCTCCATATTAAAATCTTTAATTACACTGCATCTATACTTATATAATCAAATTTCCAAATAATTTAGTTAAGTGATCAAGTGTACTAAAACTTTGAAATATAAATTTCGCCTATTTCTTATCTAAAAATAAAAAATCCCCTTTTTAAATACATAATAAACAAAAAGCATAACAACATGTTTTAAGTACCAATTTAAGCACAAGGTATCTACGATATAGATATCCCCTTAAAAAAATGTTAATCAAATTTCCAAATAATTTAGTTAAGTGATCAAGTGTACTAAAACTTTGAAATATAAATTTCGCCTATTTCTTATCTAAAAATAAAAAATCCCCTTTTTAAATACATAATAAATAAAAAACATAACAACATGTTTTAAGTACCAATATCCCCTTAAAAAAATGTTAAACACTCATTTGGCCAGAAATTATAATTGAATTTCTACTAGGCTTTCTCTAAGTTCAATTTTATCATTATCGAAAGAGAGTTGATGATTCTTGTACTTACTGAAATTAAAGATAAATTAAGATATACCAGAGCATTAAACATAAATTAAGAGGTACCATACGCAACCCAATGCCTTGATGAATATTATTATTTTGCTGGTATGAAATCCACGCCGAATATGGAAAGAGCAAACCATGAAGAAACTTTTCTGGATTTTCTTCATAATCTATACCTTTTTTTTGAATGATTTTTTTGCAACCAATCTTCCCTTATATTTGTCTATGCTACCATATGCATTAAATTTTTTCTTGTACAATCATTTTGATCCTATAGGAACTTAATTTTCTGGTAATTCTGTTAATTCCTAAGTTTTATTTTTCATTATAGAGTCATATTCTTCTTTCATAGCTTCCATCCATTCTTTATGATTTTTAGCTTGTTCATAATTTAAAGGCTCAAAAACAATCATTACTTGAGACATTAAGGCATAATCTTTATACTTGATAGGGGTTTGAATTTGTCGTGTTGACCTTCTTAGAGGTTCATTACACTGTGGAGTACTTTCTCCTCTTCTTCTTCTCTATGGAGTGCCTTCATCACTTATTTGTGGACTTTGACTCCTTGACATGCCTTCTGGAATGTCCATGTGTTCTTGAGCTTGAGTTGATTCCACAACTTCTTCTTCTTCTTCCTTAAAGCTGTCATAAGGAAGCTGCCATACATTATGTTCATCTTTTTTTATTTGTTTATCTGCATCTCATGACATATAACATCTCTACTTGCAAAGACCTTGTGAGTACTTGGATCATACATTTTATATGCTTTTTTATCAGTACAATATCCAATAAAAATGCATTTGATGGCTTTGGCATCTAACTTTCTCCTATCTTCTTTAGGAATATGAGCAAAGGCCTTGCATCCAAATATCCTTAAATGACTAACTTTAGGTTTAAAACCATAAAATGCTTCAAATGGTGTTTTGTGCTCAAGATACTTAGTAGGGCTTCTATTTTTAAGATACACATACAGCTGTATTAATGGCTTTAGCCCAAAAACTATTAGGAAGTCCTTTACTTTTTTACATACTACAAGCACATTCAACTACTCTTCTAGTCTTTCTCTCATCTACTCCATTTTGCTAAGGTGTATGTGGTACTGTAAATTGCTGCATAATTCCATTTTGTTTGCAATATTTGATCAAAGCTCCTAAAGTGTACTCACCATCTTTATATGATCAAAGAACTTTAATGCTCTTTTCTGTCTTGTTTTCAACCATACTCTTGCATTCTTTAAAGTATTCAAACACATCACTTTTATTTCTTATGAAGTACACCCAGGTGTATCTAGTGCTATTGTCAATAAATATAAGAAAGTAGTATGCTCTACCAAGTGAGTTAGTTTGCATTGGACCGCATACATCATTATGCACTAGTTCAAGTATTTCATGTTTTCTTCTATTTTCATGCATAGGAAATTCTTCCCTATGTTGTTTTCCTAGTGAACAACCTTCACATTCAAAGTGTTCTCCATTAATATTTAGAAGACCTTCTACCATAAATTTCTTTTGTAGTAATATTAGGTCATTATGATTTAAGTGTCCATACATTTGATGCCAAAGCTCTATATTTGGCATGCTTGTTGATGCCAAATCTTGATGCCCATTCTTCATTACATCCAACTTGTATAATCCTCCAACTCTCATTCCTTTTGCAGCAACTTTGTAGTAGTCCCACACATCCTTTACCCAACAATGTGATTTCACAAATTCAACTTTTAAATGTTGATTTGTAATAGTAGAGACTCAAATTAAGTTCTTCTTTAATCTTGGAACATACACCACATTTTGAATTTGTTTTTCTTGTCCCTTAGGCATCATAACTCTTATGTCACCATATCCTTTAATTTCATGTGATCTATTATCTCATAAATATATGTGTCCACCATTATTAATGTCGTGATAAGTATCAAATGAATCTCTTTTGCATGACATGTGTATTGATGCACCAGAATCTATAAACCAAGAATTATCATCATCAATTTCTGTAGATAAAGCAGCATTGGACACAAACAATTTAAGATTGCTAAAGTCACAACTAATTGCTTCATCTCTATCAGCATAATTTCCTGAATGTCTTCTTTGTTTAAATTTATCAGACCTTCTTTTCATGCAACTCATAACAAAATGACCAGGTGTTACAGGGAAACGTGTCTACTCAGAACTGCTTATCCCACTAATGTGTGATAGCTGCCTTAGAAACAAACAAAGTAAAGCTACTTTCGTTTTTCCTTTATGAAGTATAGATAGAGAGGAACAAAGAAGACCAACCTCTGTATTGCGCTAATCTCCTGGTTCGATTCCTCTCTTCCTTGATAGTCTTTCGCTACTTGTTCCCTTGCACGCCCAGCTTCACAGAGTACCTTTAAGATCACAGCAGCATAGCACTATACAAGAACATGGATCTATAATCATAAAAAATCTAGGATCATATGTAAATTTACCATACAAATGCAGCAAACATAAATGACACAAGAGTATGGAGGAAAATTTGAATAGCTTTTATTGATAAACAAGAAAGAGCCAAGAGGAGTTACAACCAGTTGTTCTGACCCAGCATCGACCTCTCAGCAAGGAAGCCCCTCTTAACCTCATACAAAGCTTAGATCACCCAACAATCTGATGTTTGTCTCAAGAAACCACCAGCAATTCCTTACAATATGCAAAATTCCAGCCTCTGGATCTCTGGGATGAGGGATCCATATATAGATATATGTAAGGGAGATGAGTCAGCTTGTGATTTGATTAGTGTCTTCCCTCTGATAGTTCTTGCTTCCACTTGGAGATTGATGATCTCTTACTCATCCTTGGTTGAATTTAGAGAGGCAAGTGTCACAGGAGAAGTTTCTGGAAGCTTCCATTGCCTCTCCACCTCGCGGAATGACACTTCCATTTGTCATTTCTTGCCCATCGCACCCCATAGAAGGGCTTTTTGAAATGCAATGCACCCACACAGAGTATTTAGGTGAGATGCAATGCACTTGGCCTGTGGAGCAGCTGAAATGATCCTGTTTTGACCAATTCTGAGAAGTTTTTCATGGAGAACTTCTGGGAGAAGCTGTAATCAGCTGACCTTGTTCATTTAGGGTTTAGAACAACACTTTTAGGGACTTAGGGGCCCGTGGTTTATGGAAATTTCATGCTTGGGGTTGTAGTGCCCAAAAATGTCTATAACAGTTGCCCCCTAAAGCATGAGGTCATTAATCTTTTGATGTCAGGTGAAATGCTTTATTATGAGGATATGGAGTTCTTTCAAGCTGGGAGGAGACCTGTAATAAGATACAATAGAATACATTATCTTCATAATATTTTCATGATCTAGCTGAGGCGGGAATTCCCATGCTCAGCTTTATAAATTCATTTTCATGTACATAGGACAGACAATCGTTTGAGTGTAGACTGATGATTCTGGTAGAGCCATCATCCATTTGATTGGATGATTATCTGTGCAGCAACAATGTACATTTAATGTCTTTATTTCCCTGAATATATATCGCAGCCCGGATGGATGAAACTAGATCCAGAGTCTTCAATCTTGTTCGATCTTCACTCGAAGTACAAGTCCATCCATGTGAGAGATGTTCTGGAGTCGAACATGGAAAGACATCGCTTGATTACTAGCCAATGATGTAAGCTGTTAACAAGCGCGAGAGGAATCACCGATAATGATAATGACCCTCAAGGTACTGCAGTACAATTCACGTGGTGTGAATAAAGGACTTGGCGTCGAACACCACACAAAATCTTTCGGTCGAAGGTCATTGATATAAACCTGTCGCCGGAAGTGAGAAACTTGCCATTGAGGCATGCAAGCTTCAAAGTACTGAATGGGGTGTTCCTAGATCAACTTCTTGGATAATGAGCTGATGTCAACAAGAAGCGATCCGTCACAGGAGGGCCTTAATGAATCCCACATCAATGACACGGAACGAAGCAAATGATTTTAATGGAGGTGAAAACGATCTGGTGATATAATGTTCAGGGTGGCGGTCATGAAAGAATGGAGTATAAATGTATTGTAGTGGGTGAGACAGGTGAATTCTCTGAATGACTTCTCTTGAACATATCGGTGACACTGACGTGATGGATTGGTAGCATTAACCCCAAATGTGGATGGTATGATGGGACCATGGTGATGTCACTCGTGAATGAAACAACCCAACCCGACTTGGATGCGGAGTGAAAGTGTCATGTTCAAAAGCGACTTGCTACCAACAAAGTTTCTTCAAGTTTTCTTCCCAATTTTTCCCCAGTCATTGTTGACCAGTACCTCTTTATTTTTATCAAGCTTGAGGAGGATAACATATGCTTGTTCTATAATTTTCCCTTCGGGCAAACCCATCGCTATGTTTTAACGAGCCTAGCAATAGTGAAACTCGTTCTCGTCTATAGACAAATTTGTCGCTATTAAAATTTTAACGAGTTTAACGACAAAGATAACTCGGTCCTTTTCAATTTTAGAGAGTCTCAAAAGGAACATAAAGGAAACTCCAAAATTCTTTTTTCGTCATCTAATCCCTTAAGTCCAAAAAAGTATAAAACAATACAGAAGGGATGAATTTTCGATACATTTAACGAGCTGAACAAGACAAGCGCTCGATCTTTTTGTGTAATAATCCCTCAGGTCCAAAAAGATTAAAATTTAGAGGAGGGATAACACTTCTGGTCCCTTTAACGAGCTGGAGAGGCCAATGTCTTGGCAATATTTTCATATTTTACGAGTCAATTGAAAAGAGCTTAAAGGAAACTCATCTTTTGAGGAACGAGTGATAAAATGGGTAGCTATTGATTCTAGGTAAGGTTTGGAATTTTCCAATCATGGAAGTGTTACAAGGATGGCTAGTGATCACTCTTCGTAGCTGTTCCTCAAAATGGGTAAACAATCAAATGGAAGTGAATGATCGGCCAATGCAAAAGTGGAGGTGATGGTGCAAACACAACCAAGGCTTTAAAGGCTGAAGTATTACATTCACAATGGTTATTTACCGGAAAATTGGTTCATTTTTTAATGAGCTTAAACTCTGGAGGAACATGTGCTCATTGCTTATGTTTATTTTTTAACGAGCATGAAGTCCGCGCTAAAACTGCTCGATTAATCCAGTCGTATAATAAGAATGTCTCATATATAAAAACGGAAATTTTTAGAGTTTTTCCCCACATCCTTCCTTTATGCAAGTTAGGAAACGACCAATCCTACGAGTTTAAAGGGTTAGAGGACCTACAAATTTAAAAAATAAATAGTCGCTCTTTGCTTGCATGCCAAAAGGTTTGCATGCCCCCAGGTATAAAACAGAGTTTCAAGGTCACCCTTCAAATCACCGACAAAACATTTGTTTTATTAGGAAAGGTATACCTCTTACAGGTTACCAAAGATTGTTCTATTCACGGCGTAAACAAAACACTTCTTCAGTGATGTTTATCGAAATAAACAAAGGTGAGCGACAATGCCTGCCAACCCACATAACTTTGACAAGAGAATCTTATTCCAGTCCAACTCCCTCTTCCAATCTCTGACAGGAGTACGGAGGTCATATACTCTCGCGGAAACCCACCCTATACGTGATGTTTTCCTGCCGAAGCAGACCAGGGTGCATGCCCCCTGGGTTTCAGTCATGTCCCCCGAATCACTCGCGCTCATCGGGCGGACGGACTGGGGATTGAGACATTTCTTGCGTGAAAATACCATTTAGGGATGGTATATGACTATTTGCTCTGTGTGATCCAGGAAATGAAAGCTGGTCTACGAGCTTGACCACTCTTCCTTTGTGCGGAAAACACATTACTCTAAAGAGTGAGGAGACAATCGCTCCCATGCAATAAATATAGTCTCGTCCAAGGAGTAGATTATAATCCAGGGGTCCTTGAACTACCATTACGTTCATTTGAATGGTTTTCCCTCTCAATGTTATGGGTACATTGGGAAGGATCCCTAACGGTCGACTGGTTCCTTTGTCAAAGCCTGTTAGATTTCTCATCTCAGGCAAAAGCGATGGCGAACCAAGCGCTTTCCAAGCAGTTGAGGAAAGGATACTCACAGAAGCCCCTTCATCTATGATGGTACCGGCCATAACCATTCTATATATTTGAACAATGATTCGGAATGGTATACTAGCTGGTAAACGGGGTCTGCCTAGTTGATTCCAATCAAAGGAGACAACTAGGTTGCTTGGAGGTGGGACCGAATAGACGGTCGGGTACGACTCTAACGAAATTCCTTCCTGCGGTAAAGGAATGGGTAAATTGCCCCCATGTTCATCGGAGTCTGTGCTTACGAAAATAATTTGGACGGTGTCATCCTTGTTCTCTCCGGTGACTGTATCATCTGAAGATGGAACCTTTGAAGGCAAGACTGGGTCAACTGCCGCCTCGACCTTTTGACTTTCGTCTGGTATGGGTTCAGATGGTTTGTCTTCAATGAGAGATGCTTCAGCCGACCATCTGAGCGGGCCAGCCGGATTTTCAACTAATGATGGACTCGACAAGAGTTTTTTATATCCAGGAGGAAGTCGTAACGGTGAAACCAGACGATCGTCCAAAACTCTTTTAGCCTCGTCTAAGAAGGGACAACGGTGGACGGGATGATCGCCTTCGCACAGTTTACAAGGAAATCTATATTTTCCTTTTTGTCCTGGGGCTTCACTTTCACTAGTCGACGGTGTGTTTTCAACATGATCATCAGAGGTTGATGACACCAGGTTGTGCAAACGAGGAGACTAGTCCCTTAAGATCCGAGGGATGCAAGGACAATTTCTATGACAGTGGTCTCCTTTGCAAATGACACATGGCAATTTAGGTCTGGTCGGTGCAGTGTGTGGATTTTCGCTAGACGACGCTTGGTTGCCCCCTTTCGCTTTTGGCTCCTTCTTCTTCTTCTCTTTCTTCTTCTTTTCTTTCTTCTTCTCAGGTACTTGACTTTTGGCTTTACCAGCCCCATCAAGAGAAGAGGAAGGAGGAGAGGAAGAATTGGAAGAAGTAGAAGGTCGGTGGGTAACTCTGGACTCGTCTAGTTGCTGACTTGATTGTTCAGGAATTGCGGTGTTCTGAACGACAGAGGTTGAGAAGAGCCATACAGGCAAGCCGATTGTCAGTCTTGGAAGCGACAATGTGGCCATATGGGGTGCATCAACATCTCCCCAAGAGGAGAAGGGACTAGGATTTCCTCCAAGGGGAATTCCTTGGTTGGTGGATTCCATTTCCTCAACCCAAGATCAACGTAGGAAAGGGTGATGAATATTCCGTTTAAAATAAATTTTAGACGCTTTGACACAACTTGTTTTTTCCATTTTTAAGAGTCGAGAAAAAACAAAATATGACTCTAGTCGCCTTCGATTTTTAATGAGCCTGAAGTGACAAGTGCTCAGATGGACCTTTTCCATTAAAGAGTCTGAAAAGGAACGAAAGGGACTGCTTTGGAAATCTAGGTAGAGGGATTACCAAACCAATCGCAAAACTATAGAATACTTTTTACGGTACGGCAGTCAATCTTCCCGAATGTTGTGTTCAGTGCATTGCGATCGATAGGGCGGCAGACATGGCTTCCTATGGATAAAGGATTAAGCCTATTGTGGTCTCCCAAAATATACTCGACGGTACGTGGGAGCACAAGTCCGTACTGGCACTTATTGTCTCAAAGTGGAGGAATCACCCAACCATCATTGAGAACAACAGTTACCAGGCTTTACGACGCCGGAATACGTCTCTAGCCTAGACTTCTAAATGTTGTGCGTTAGGTTCCAAAGCATTGTTAGATTCATTGAATTTATTTTGTAGTTGATCTTGTTTATGAAGTTTTCCTTTCAGGTTCACTGCGAGATGTAGATGTAATTCCTAAAATGCAATCTAAGATGATAAACAATCTTTTTATCTTCTTTGTGCAATGAAAATCCTAGCTACTAAGGAAAGAAAGACAGAATCCTTTCACAAAGAGCAAAGAGCACACTCTAAATGCACTTTCCTAAATCAAACCAATCAGACTGTCTAAATGCAAATGCACATGCATGTATTTGTTTTCGACTTTCTTAGTATATGAATGATAAAAAGAAAGTTGATGCACAAATCTGAATTACTTTTCAAGCGACAGTTATCAACAAGTTTCTTTTCGAAATCAAAAATGGAGGCAATCACAACACCTTACGATTTGGAAATGAATACTTGTTTTCGACACTAGAAAAATTACAAATTCAGACCAAAAACAATAGTAACAAGATAACCGACTATCAACAACAATCAAACTCTTTCCTATGATTGAAATCGACACTTGCGACACTTTCTAATCAAAGGATGACAGTGCGATTATGTTACTTTTTGCAAAGGAGAACTGAAAATGACTCAACAAACACACAAAAACATTTACAGTTCTTTTGTACAAAGGAGGTGGAATAACAGCAAGGAAAAGGGTTTCAAATAGAGATATACTGATCACTGGCAGCAAAAATTCATGAATACAACTGGAAAGAATGAATCACAGAAACCAAAACTGCACAATGCCTAGTCTGATCAGCGGACCTGTAACATACGGAATTTGAAATGCAGCACACCTACTACACTCGAGAAGTGCGCTGAATTTCAGATTCTCAGAACAGTGCCTACGCTGGGCCAGAAACGAGACTTTGCTTGGGTTCTGGGTCACAGTTTGCAGTTCAGTTCATGGGTTTTGGCCGAGCAAATGGTAATCAGTAATGCAACAATCAGGGGTAGATCTAAGGAGGATCTAAGAGCTACCACAAGGGGCAATCAGAGAGTTTGTGAATCAGTTGTTTAAATCATAAACAGATCCTGGAGATTGACTGAAGCGGCATTTATCTACTTTGCATTTGCATAGAAAATGCAGTTCGAAAGCTACCTGGCACGACTTCAGACTCCGTCTGTAAGTTTATGAAATAGAAAACAAGGAAGATAAACAAACAAAATAATTCGTCCCCAGTGGAGTCGCCAATTTGTTACAGGGAAAAGTGTCTACTCAGAACTGCTTATCCCACTAAGGTGTGATAGCTGCCTTAGAAACAAACAAAGTAAAGCTACTTTCATTTTTCCTTTATGAAGTATAGATAGAGAGGAACAAAGAAGACCAACTTCTGTCTTGCGCTAATCTCCTGGTTCGATTCCTCTCTTCCTTGATAGTCTTTCGCTACTTGTTCCCTTGCACGCCCAGCTTCACAGAGTACCTGTAAGATCACAACAGCATAGCACTATATAAGAACATGGATCTAAAATCATAAACAATCTAGGATCAGATGTAAATTTACCATACAAATGTAGCAAACATAAATGACACAAGAGTATGGAGGAAAACTTGAATAGCTTTTATTGATAAACAAGAAAGAGCCAAGAGGATTTACAACTAGTTGTTCTGACCCAGCATCAACCTCTCAGCAAGGAAGCCCCTCTTCACCTCATACAAAGCTTAGATCACCCAACAATCTGATGTTTGTCTCAAGAAACCACTAGCAATTCCTTATAATATGCAAAATTCCAGCCTCTGGATCTCTGGGATGAGGGATCCATATATAGATATCTGCAAAGGAGATGAGTCAGCTTGTGACTTTATTAATGTCTTCCCTCTGATAGTTCTTGCTTCCACTTGGAGATTGATGATCTCTTACTCATCCTTGGTCGAATTCAGAGAGGCAAGTGTCACAGGAGAAGTTTCTGGAAGCTTCCATTGCCTCTCCACCTCGCGGAATGACACTGCCATTTGTCATTTCTCGCCCATCGCACCCCATAGAAGGGATTTTTGAAATGCAATGCACCCACACAGAGTATTTAGGTGAGATGCAACGCACTTGGCCTGTGGAGCAGCTGAAATGATCCTGTTTTGACCAATTCTGAGCAGTTTTTCATGGAGAACTTCTGGGAGAAGCTGTAATCAGCTGACCTTGTTCCTTTAGGGGTTAGAACAACATTTTTAGGGACTTAGGGGCCCTTGGTTTATGGACATTTCATGCTTGGGTTTGTAGTGCCCAAAAATGTCTATAACACCAGGTTTTCCACAGTAATGACACACATCATCTCTACTTGATTTGGCATTTGTCCTTGGTAAACGTGTACCTTGAAATGACTTTACCTGTGGCTTTTTGCCTTTATTTTTCTCCCACTGTTTTCCTTTGATGGACTGCTTCCCTTTAGCCATCAGTGCTAAATCTGAATTGGGAGATTTTTGTTTAAGGCTTCTTCTCCATTCTTCTTCTTGCATAAGTATACATGCCAAATCATCCAAAGTAGGAGCCTTCTCTCTAGCTGAAAGACTAGTGATAAGCATTTAATATTCATCAAGCATTCCATTTAATGTTACAGTAACCAAGTTTGTGCTAGATATTGTTTCACCAATGTCACCTAATTTATCCTTTATATCTTTAATTCTAGAAATAAAACTACTTTCATTTTCTTCCATCTTAATTGAAAGAAGCCTACTCTTTAAATACAATATTTGATTTGTAGTCTTCGTCTCATACAAAATTTTTAGAGTGTCCCATGTCTCCTTGGATTTTTTGCACTCTCTAATGTGTGGAATGATGTTGTCCTTAATGGACATCCGCAAAAGAACCTTTTCCTTATTTTCCCGTCACTCTCAATCTTGAATTGCAACATCTATGGCTTGAGGGGACACTGGCTTGACTTCAACTCTAGACATAATCATCCATATATTGTAGTGTTTCATCGAAGTCTACAAATTAAACTTCCAATTTGCATAATTTTCACCATCTATCTTGTTAGAATCTGATAGATAAGACTCTACTAATACATTTGCCATAATATTAATCTTATGGATCCTCCAACCAATAACTTTAATGACCTCCTTAATCACAAATATAACTTCTCAAGAAAAAGTCATAAAGTTATATTGAACTTCACAAATCAAAATTTTTATTGAACAATGTGTCTCCCTCCTCCTTTTCAAGTTATATATATAATTTTTATAATAACAATCAAAATATGATTTCATCAAACAACCATCAATCTTTCTTAACAACCACCAATATTAAAAAAGATTAGGAGGCCATTCATTAATCAACACCATACAACACTTTTCACTTAAGTGCAAACTTCCATGAAACTTAAGAGGCCAACCTCTAAACAACTACCACAAATGTATTTTTATGACCACTATACTTTTTTTTTTTTTGCCCCCCCTTTTTTTTTACTTAATTTGAACTTGATGAAACACTGGAATTCTTTTTAACATCATCTTTTTCATCATAAAAATATTGGAGGGAAAAATAAAAGGCATGTAAGAACCATGAATATCAACATAAAACCATTATGGTATACTCACTTGAAATATACCCTTATATTATCACTATTTTCCAGCGACCAAAATGCAGACAATTCACAAGCTTCCTTCAATGCTCTGTTAGGCATTCAAAAAACAAATTGCTCGCCTTATTTACTCCACAAACCACAGCTCTCCACAAACAGGCTACTTACAGCACATTTACAGCCTTGTTTACTCCACAGACCGGAACTCTCCACAGACAGGTTGCTTACTACACGTTTACAACCTTGTTTACTCCACACACTGTAACTCTCCACAACATTTCCTCTTTTATCTGCACACAAGTAAATTTCTTCAGGAAACTCTACTTACAGCAAAAAATTCGTACACACGGTGATGTAGGAATCTCTCCCTTCATCTATTTTCCACACTATTTGCACACAGGAAAGAACTCTCATGCTCTTCACGAAAAGCTTCTCGCCAATACACCCTCCACCAGAAGCTTGCTGCAAACAAACTCTATACACATACCCTCAGCAATCTCTCACTCTCACTTTGATTGCTCACATAAAACCTCAAGCTCTTGAGAGTTACCTTGCTCTGATACCAAATCATAAAGTGGAGAACTTAACACAAAACATAGCTTACACATTCCATTACCAAGCAAGGATTTTCATACACAGTGGAGAAGTTTCTGTATTCAGGTTTTCGGTGGCTTCTTCAGGACGCTACTTGAAGTCTCTAGAAGTCTTGAGACCATCTCCTGAACTC